>JAKOGI010003331.1:2500-12500 GCA_029747015.1 Carnegiea gigantea | reverse complement strand
AGAAAAATAATTTAGAATTAGATAAGTATTAAAAATGTGCAAGTCATATCATTATATTCTTAGTAAAATAAATATGTCTCATCAAATTTTAAATAAGATTATTCTATAATAATCTAAAATTTTGATTTTATAATCAATAGATAATTATAATATCTTGCGCGTGTATAATATTCTTTCGTTTGGATTCCTTCTAATTGGTCTCGAATCTGATGCAATGTTGGGCAATAGGCCAATAACTCATGTCCGTGCTAGGATCGACATACTAATAAAGCATGCATGATTAGGTAATGCTAGGTTAATTAACGAAACATCAAATTATTACACGGGCTATTAACGTGTCGAACCGCTCTAACGCGTTAACATGCCTTAGATGGGCCGACCCATGAATGACCTGACTAATTATTAATACTTTAATGTACGGGCCAACCTATTCAAACGTGACTTATTGTCCACACGCACATGAATTTCATATGTCATATTGAAAAGTTTAGATATTTTTGATATTCTTTGAAAACATTACAATTACATGCTTGTTTATTAAATACAGACAATTTTTTTAGGTAATAAATATGCCGAATTTTTGATTTTGACAAAAAAGGAAATAATTCACTAAAAAGGCGCTTCAAACCCGTTGGGTTGATCCGAAACCTGCAAAACCAAAATACACTCGCCCATATTTTATCCGAACCCGAAATACACCAGACCCGTATTTTACCCAAACCCGAATATATCCGATCCGTATTTGACCTACCCGCCCGAATTGACAGGTTTAGTACTTAGGGAAATTTACTTATTAGTGTTGTTTAAATTAAAACACTTTATGATTCATTTTTATGTTACTTATTGGCACTGTTTTTGTCTCTTTGTGGGTCCGTCATTGCTTTTGACGTTTCCACTGCTACTCCTTGCATTTAGTAGACGAATTATTCTTTGGTCTCCTTTTGACCCCATCTCCGGTACTTCTATCTTTCTCCTCCTCTGTTCCTCCTCTAACTTCTTCCTTATTTCTCATCTATATCTCTATCTCTCCTCTCACCTTATTCCTCTCCTAACTTAGTAGAAAAATGGCCTAATGCCCTCTCTTTCAATAAATTTCAGGTCCCCATTCTATTCACCACTAACCCATATAAAGCATTAGTATTCTTCTGAGAAAATAATCGAAGTACTTATGAACTAAATAAAGAAAATCAAGCAAGCAAACGCAGAGGCCATTAGGGAATATCACGAATCGGTTTGCCAACAATTGGAGGATCTGAGTGTGGTCAGAAGGAGTTGGGTACAGGTAGGCATAGTGAAGGAAACGTGGGACGGGTTCATCATGCCGTTTGAGCGAGGCGGTGGTCTCTAAATGAAAAGCTGCTCTTTGTTAAAGGAATGAAACAAAGAGGGGGTATATTCACTTAATTTTACAAAAATAAAATAATTAGTGATAATTGACTATTATATACATATATATATTTATATATATATATACACACACACACACACACACACACACACACACACACACACACACACACACACATATATATATAGGGGACGATTCTGGTAGGATGAGTAGGATGAGATGATCAGTAGTGATCAGTAGTTATTGTGTCAGTGATCGTTAGGATTACCTTGGTGATCCACACATCTTGAACAAATTTTCAAAGGTTGCCTTAAAGGTATTTTGATCACTAAGGTAATACTAACGGTCACCGAAATAATAGCTACTGATCACTACTAAGATGAGGTGATTAGTAGTGATCAGTACCTATTATATAAGTGATCATTAGTATTACCTTGGTGATCACTATATCTTGAATAAATTTTCAAATGTTGCCTTATGTTGATCAACGAGGTAATACTAACTATCACTGAAATAATAGCTATTGATAACTACTGATCACCCCATCTTACTAATCCTACCTAAAATCTCATACTACAGGAGTCACCTCCACACACACACACACACACACACACACACACACACGTGTAAATATATATATGTGTGTGTGTGTGTGTGTGTGTGTATTTCAATTATAAATTTCTTTTCAAATTACCCTAAGTTTACAACTTATTATTAGCTACTTATATTTATGGTATGTATGACTATCTTTTTATCATACACGGAAAACCTAGACCTATTTACCTGAGTTCCCTACAAGGATAATTTAGGTTAGCAGTTTAACTTTTAAGCTAAGCCCAAGACTCTTAGTCTACGTCTTAAATGCAAAACCGTTTAACCCTAAACCCTAAAATTATACTCTGAAACCTTAAATTATAATGATAAATGGCAAGTATTTAGAATGCTAATTTACTATTTTTAGTAATCATACTTTCGAGATGTAACCTTGAACCCCAAATCCCAAACCATAAACTATGAACATGAAACACAACACTGTGCCTTACCAATATACCCCAATCCCAACCCTAAATGTTGAACACTAATCTCTAAATTATGGTCAAAGTTTATAGACTCTAAGGTCTAGTTATTCTCAAACCTAAATCCTAGACCCTAAATGATAATCAAGATTTAGGAATTGGGGCTAAATGTTCAAGTACCAACTTTTAAGGTTTACGGTTAAACATTAAGGGTTCAACATTGCCTGATTTGGTGAGGCATGGTTGCGCCAATTGAGTGACATGGCTGGCAAAATTTGGAGGAATAACCGAGGTTATCCTAATGCACTAACCTAGATTATCCTTATGGTATAGCCGGGTTAACTATATGCTCGAGTGATGGAAAGGCTATCTTAACGCACTAATCCAGGTTATCCTTATGGTATAGTCGGGTTAACCATATGCTCAAGTGATGGAAAATGTAGAAGTTGTACCCTAAATCCTAATGACCATTAAGTTTTGGAGTATAAAGTATTGTGTTTTGGGCCTAACTCCAAGACTTAAGCATCAAAAATTAGGGTTCATGGTTGAGCTTTTATGTTCATGGCTAAACGTTAAACCCTATAGCCCTAAATCACAAAAGTTAAACCCCAAATTCGTACACCTTAAACCTTGATACTTGAACCTGAAATCCTAAAGGTAAATTGTCATTTAGGGATTAGGGTTTACATTTTGTCATTTATGAAGTTTGATGCCACCCACACCCCAAATTCTTTATTCTTTGAGCCTTAAGGTTTTGGGTTTAGCACTAAAGAGTGACTATGATTTATTTGAACCCTAAATCCTAACCGTACACCCTAAGGTTTATGGTTTAACATTTGGGGTGAATAGTTTAGGATTTGACCATAAGGTTTACCTAGCACACTTTAAAGTTATGTAGAATTATTAATAAGTGTCAATTCAGTAATTTGCCTTCCAAAAGATGAAACTCTTAAGGACTGTGAAACATAAACCTTAAGTGCTAACCCTAAATCAAAAAAGTTTACCCATGAACAAATATGTTATGCAAGGCTCCTTCTCAACTTATCACATGTTTAACCTGAGTTCACTACAAGGGTAGCCTGGATTAACATATTAGGACAACTTGGGCTATTCCTCCAAATGTCTATGGGCTAAAGTTAGCATTTAATGCTTAGGATAAGCCCAAACTCTTGCTTTACGGCTTAAATGCAAAATCCTTTAACCCTAAACTATAAAACTTATATTCTGAAATCTTAAATTATAATTATAAATGACAAGTATTTGGGAACCCTAATTTACTATTTTAAGCAATCATACTTTCAAGTTGTAATGCTAAACTCCAAATCTCAAACCATAAACCTCAAAAGCGGAACCCTAACACTATGCCTCACCAATATATCTCAACCTTAAACCTTGAACCCTAATCTCTAAATTATGATCAAAGTTTTTAGACTATAAGGTTCAGTTATTCTCAAACCTAAATTCTATACCGTAAATGATAATCAAGGTTTAGGGTTCAGGGGTAAACGTTCAAGTATCAACGTTAAAGGTTTACAGTTAAACATTAAGGGTTCAGTATTGCATGATTTGGTGGGGAATGGTTGTGCTAATTAAGTGACATGGCTGGTAAAATTTAGAGGAATAACCCAGGTTGCCCTAATATGATAACCTGGATTACCCTCATGGTATGCTCGAGTTAAATGTATGCTGGAGTGACAAAGTCTAGCATAACATATATGTTTTAAGGTTTAGGGTTTACATTCAACCTAAACACTCAATATTAGAATCTAAAACCTTTAACCCTAATGCTACTTGTTAAATTAAACCGTAAGCCCTAAGTCATAGAAGTTAAATGTTAAGCCCTAAGTCATAAACCTTAAGTGTGTGACATACAAGCTAAACCTATTATTATATCCCTCAATATATATTTTTGTTAACCCATGTTTTTGTACCATATTCTCAGGTTAACATATATAAGCTTATATATATGTTAGATACCTTTAGACATTGTAAATCCCAAACCTAAATTTTCTAGGATTCATTGTCCGAAATTTGCTTCATACAAAAAATTCTTATTTATATACAATTTTTTACTTATATTAATTTGTCTCATTTTCGTCTAAATATGTTACTTTAATTCAATTGCTATTATTCTCATTTATATAAAATATTCTAATGTGCATGATTTTTGTTAACTACCTTCTAATTAAATATATTCTGAAATACTTTTCTTTTAAAGTTAATTGTGAGTGACTTTTATAAACTATCTTCTAATTAAAGATTTTTTCAAATACTTGCCTTTTCAAATTAGTTTTAAAGAGTTATCCCCTAATTAAAGATGTTTTTAAATATTTGCCTTTTACAAGTAATTTTGAACAATTATATTAAACTTTTATAAATTATCTTCTAATTAGATATATTCCCACATAACCTTTTCAATTTTGCACGATAATTGTTCTTGAGCAAAAAATTAATTGCGCACTTAGCTTAACCTTTTCATCCCTGTCTTCTTCTTCTTCCTCCTCCCCCTCCTCCCACCAAACCCCAAATTCAATTCATCATCCTCACTTTCATCTTGCACTACCCAACCTAGAAACGTTTTCAACTGAGACCTCCTACTTCAACCTCTCCCTTTGTTATTTCTGCTCTCTCTTTAGCTCCTTTCCCTCTCTATACTTCTCTATCTCACACCGACAATCAGACGGACAACTTCACCGATGATGGACAAGTCTTTTACAGCCTGACCAGCAATGCCAATGTCATTCGCCACCATTATCGTTAATGTGAAAACCAAATTAAACCATTACACCCCCTTAACCTCTCCCAAAATCTACACCAAAATTATCATTGTTGTCTTAATATTTCATAAGAAAAAAGGTACATTTAGGTAGAATAAAGATGGGAGATGGGATTTTGAGGTTTAAAGGAGATAAAATAATTATTTGAAGAGAGAAGGAGTTAGAGGTTCATATAAAGAAAGAGAAGAGAATTGGTTGCGTATGAGAAAAGAAGCAGGGGATTGAAAAATTAATGAGTATGTTGGGAATGAGGAGGAGAGAGTCATGAAATTGAAGATGGATAACTCACTAAAAAAAAATTCAAAGCTCCCTTTCTTTTTGTCTTTTGCAGCTAATAAAAAGGATAGTAGGGAAGTCATTATGCTAGGACTAGATATTGCCAGCTCAAAAGCCAAGGAGACATAAAGAACAGTTGGAAGTAAGAAAAGAACTGAAATGAAAGTGCTATTTTAACCAACACTAATAAGTAAATTTTCCTAATACTTATGTGCTGTTGAAGACACGAAGCATACTAGACAGTAGCCTTTAAACCCGTGTAATGCACGTGTTTTTTAAAATCTTAGCTGAAATATTTTTAGAAATATTATAATTGATTTTATAATTTAAATACTTAGAAATAATAACATTAACATATCTATAATTTATTTTCTTTATTTCTTCATTGAAGTAGTTGAAGAGACACTATTTATGATGATGATTTTAAATCACATATTATTTAAATTTTTATTTTTAAATAAAATTTTAATAAATATTTAATAAGATTTGTGTCACAATCATAATATTCGTACTAACTTTTATATATATATATATATATATATATATATATATATATATATATATATATATATATATATATATATATTGGAAGTTGGCAGAAGCAGCGAGTTAGATGGTGGGTATCCACTATTTGCACACCCACGATAAGTCTATCACATTACAAAGACCATTCATTTTTTTTCCTCATGTCACGTTTTCTTATGTCAGCACTGCCCGGTGCTGTCCACCCGCGCCCATGTCGAAGCGTCGGACACGTGCTAGGCATAACTGCGTGCGCCCAAAATGCGTGTTTGTACTTCTTTGGTTGAACTTTTGATTTTTTTTGTTAGCCCCTTCTAATTTCTCTAAAAGCGCCTACATCAACTACCCCGTACATGCATATATCTAAGAGCATCTCGCAGTAGAAACGCTCAACTTTTGGGATTATTACTGATTTTGCTCACTTCTAAAATCCATACTATATACAATCATTAAAATTTTTGACCAAAGACTTTTTTTTTAAGGTTGAAAGCCATGACATGGAGTTTTCAACAAAGAAAGTAAAAACCTTTGTGGTTTTATCCACTACTGGACGGGAAAACAACTAAAAAGAAGAACAAGAACGGGAAAACCTTTGAGTAGCAACTGTAATCACAAAAACATGAATTTGTAAGTGACTTTGGACCTTGATTTGAGAGTCGGTCTTGGACCTTGACTGTGCCTTGATTTGAAAGTTAAATTGAGCTTTGACATGATCTTGAATTAGAAGTATTTTGGATTTTGACTAAGCCTTGACTTGGGAGTCAAACTGAGCTTAGACCATGATTTATGAGTTAATTTGGGCCTAACTAAATCAATTGAAAGAGTTGACCAAAATAATTAATTTAAATTTATCTTTCGGTGTGACACATAAGTTTTTTAATGCCTACATATTATCTTATCGAGACTAGATCAAGTACAAGACTTGTGTTGACCAACATCTTAAAACGAAAAAACGATTTGGACTAGCCGTCTTGGAGGCTATCAATTTGGACTGCCACATCGTCGACATAGCCTGTCATGTTTTCCGCTTAATGCGTTATAGTTAGGTGATGTCGCCAATTAGATTGCAAGGCCCCAAACGTTTCTTATCTTTCTAAAAGATCAATTTGTCAACTTGATGCTTCACATCCAAAATTACACTGACGTCATGGATTGTGCCCCTATCTTAAAATGTGCTGACCAAAGATGTGCAACCACTAAGTCGAGTGTGATATGTTGACTTAAAAGTGACCAATGCCAAGTGCCATTGATATTTTTCTTGTGTAGGAACCTCAACTTTGTGAAACCGTAATATTAACCAATTTCGGCGTAAAGGTCCAGGGAAAATAAGCTCAGCCCCATTTTTTGCTACTTTTTGTAGCATTTTTTTTTTTTTTTGAGTCAGATCATGTGCCCCCTTACTTTTTTTTTTTTTTTTTTTAAAGTTTATGGAAGCATAGCCAGTAAAGCAAGTTGGACACCCTAAAATTTGGGCTTGCAAACCCTAAATAAGTGCTTCACTTCCTTTAATCTATGAGCCGCTTGGTTGAACATTTGGGCTTATTGACAATAGAAAACCTCATCTCCAGGCTCACATACCTGGAAAAAAAGGTTTGCACTTTCCTTTCACATTTATTTCACTGTATGTGCCCTTTACTTTTTCTGATTCTCACTTATAAAGTTTGTTTTTTCTTTTTTTTTTTTTGGGGGGTGAATTCATGTAATAGCTGACATAATGGAAGCAAGGCATGGATTTTGATGATAATTGAGGAAAAGACATCAACTTACCTTAGCCACCATTGACGTAGTATTTTCTTTTCATCTACTTCTTCTTTATGTATTATTTTAAGAAAAGGTAGAAGTGAGCTTCCCGAAAAAGAAAGTACACCTTTGGTGATATAAATCGTTACTTTAAATCCTTTTAAACCACACTCTGAGTGTTACAATCACCCCTATTTGAAGCGCACAATGTTCTTGTTGTGCCTTACTAACTGACCGACTTACAAGTCCTCTTTACTAGCGGACTATCCCAGTATCTTTCCCCTACGAGTGACTATCCCGAGCTCTCCTGTCAATTGGCACAGGTCACAGTGCGGGTCGGCTCTGATATCATCTGCATGCCCGGACACTTGTCGGGTCGCGGATAGTTACTAGAAATAGTTTCAAGAATCATTGATTGGTCCCACAAACCATCACAAGTCTTTTCGACGTACTTCGTCCTTGCTCACATGTTTATGCATACATTAGATTAGATTATTAAACTCACAAATCTAAATATAATCCCCTTGCCACTAGCAAACCCGGAAGCTAAGAGGAATCAACTCAATTAACCGAAAACTTCCACATGTCTTTCCAAGAACATGGGGGAAAAAGGGAAAAGAGAGAGCAGGTGAGCTACCACATACTTACTGAATGATTCTCAACCCCAAGAAAGCAAAATAGTTGCATCCAATACCAATAAGTAGAAAACACACAAAAATTAAGCTTATTATTATCATATTAGCCATGTAAGGACCAAAACCAAATCATCCTTCAGTCTATCCTAATCATTGAGATTGGCAGGCTATCGACTCCCGATTACATAATTAGCATAAAGCATCCCACTTAAAAGCTACCAATTGAGTTCTAATAAGAAACTGTAACCAACGCGAAAAGGGTAAGAAGGTTCACTTGAGTCAATTTAAATAGTTATAAGTTGATTCCCTCTAAAGAAAATCATTAACAAATTAATAAAAGTCTTTTTAAACATTCTCGCACTTTATCAAATCCTGGCATCAACATAAATTAGAATTGAGATGGTTTCAACATATAACATGAAATGAGATCATTTTCTAGGCTTCGGACACTCGTCTGTGCTCTCTTCAGGCCAGAACCATAACTCACAAGTCATGGTACCCTCAAGACCTCTCATAGTAAATAGACTTTTACCCTCGTCAGGGTATTGTCAATTAGGGCTCCCACTACTGAGTCTGCTCCTCAGGAATTAAGTTCCTGCATGCCGAGGCTATTCCCTAAACCAAGTCCATTTAGTAAGCACTTGTCTCCTAGCCCAAACAATTCAAATGCAGTCCACTTTCAACACATTTAGCATTAAAATTCCCGTTGTAGCACAACAACGACATTTTCACTTTCAAGAAGGCTAATAATGCCTTAACAACAATAAATTGACTTTTGAAAAGCATAACAAATACTTAGTTTAACAAAGAAACCATGTAAATGAGTTATCGGCCAAGTAAACTTCCACTTTCACATGAAAGGTTTGTTAAAACTCGTTTAGAAGCTACAAGTTTGCAACCTACTCATAATTAGTTTCACTTAAAAGAACTTAGCAGTTTGGCTATAAAAATCACCATATACTTTAGGTTTGCTAAATTCATTCAAAGTTTGTAGAAAATGAAGCCTTTAAAACACTCCCGCAACACTTACACGACACTTTATTAACTCAGAAGGGTAACTGTTTAACGTTTTGGTTGACGATGCAACTAACTGAACGGTTTAGCTGAATGGTTTAGCGAACCTATTTAATGTTCTTAGTTCAGGATGCAGCAACGAATCAAGGCCCTAGACACAAAAAAAAAGGGCAAGTATAGTCTAGCTAGAGTGACGTGGGACGAGAGCAAGTTGATGCTCGATTCACGAACCCGATTCACTGCTGAATTGATTCGTTGGCTCGTTCAACTGACTTTCTTGTTTCCCTGCTTAACGACTAGACAAAAACAGAGCGAGCATGAACAGGAAGAGACACCATACAATTAAGCATTACGCTACAACCAGGACATTAGCAATTGACGAAAACCAAATCAAATTCTCAACAAATGCACTTCATATATTCATAAGCTTAACACACAACCCGCTCCCTCTTTACAGCAGTGCCCACACAATAACCTCAGAATTATCTCAAATTCAACCCAATTAATCGCATTCAATTCAATCAATCCACCTTCTTCGTAAGAACTCTCAATTCACCAGAATTCGAGCTCAATAACGAAACCAAATAATCATGGATAAATTATAAGTTCTTGCAAATTAGCTAATACTTTAGAGAATCAAGAATCAACCACCTCGAATTTAAGCTTTTGGGA
>JAKOGI010003330.1:0-57643 GCA_029747015.1 Carnegiea gigantea | reverse complement strand
ATGAGCCTAACAACCTCTTCTAAGTCCATATTAACGAGAATCCTATTCAAGCCTCTTTCCTACGTAGCATCAGGTCCATGAATACAGGCTTTATGTTCAGCTTGCAGTGGATTAAAGAATCCCCAACCAAGCCGTGAACTTACCTCTCCATTCTTCAGCATGCTCTGTGAAAATTCCAGCAGCACTAGCCTCAGCTGATCTCTTGTCAACAACCCCATGCACATTGAGTCCAATCCATCCCTCCATCAGAGGATCCCATCTAAGCATTATATTTTGATGAATTGTCTTTCTCTTACAATTTGTCAGTCTATTTCAAGTACCTAAAGCTCTTGTAATCTCTTTACACCTCTGAAGGACAAAGTGCAGACATTAATGCCCCAACCAATTAAGTAAACATTTTGATTCTTTGTGTTGCGGGAAGCTTCTAGATTCTTCTCCACATAGGGTCCTCTTAGGTAATTTCTTGCTTGCTTATTACTTTCAGTGTAAAGATTATGGTAAATTACCCAGAACTAGGTGCCCCCAAAAACAATGTGTCCTTGTCTTCCGTTTTAGGCAATACACTCATTGGATTTATTTGTTTGATGACATGATCAAGGAGTAAATTTATGAACATGTCTTCGTCGACCCTGAGCTAATGCCCCACATCTCCACTGCCATTGCACCTTCTATGTCTGCTAGGATGGGGTTGATAGTCATGGAAGAAAGAGTTTCATCCAACATTGCCAATTGAGGCTCTAGCGCCCTTTAAATGCATTTAGCTTGCTTGGTGATGCCTAGCTAAATATTTGATTCTCCATTTTTAGATTCAAACGTATGAACATCACACCTACGCTGGCAATATTTGTGGCGGATAACCCTGGACCATAATGAGGTGGGCTCAAAAATGGCTTGCCACTCTAATTTTGCTAGGAATGCACCATTTATCTACCTAGCAAACATTATACCAACGGATATTTGCCTTTTTTAAAATTATATATCCGCCCTTGATACCATGTAGGCTTTGTGGTCCTCGTCATCAATACTGCTATAAAGCTTCTAGCCTTTCTATCCTGATCATCACAAAGGAATATTGGAAAGTAAATTGTTTAAATAGAGTAAGAAAGGATATAAAAAATAAGAAACTGTGCTAAAGTGACTCTTCGTGTGTCGACAATTGCTTGGCTTTCCATCCAAATGTCCTTTAGTTGACTTTGCTAGAGACATACTCAAACATAGCCCGGTTAACTCATTTATGCATGGTTGGCATCCCAAGTAAAGGCCTTCAAGTTGCTCCATTCTAAGGACATCGAGCACTTCTTCTCTTATTTACAAACTATTGTTACTGCAGAAAGAATTCTTCAACTTGATAGTGTTCACTTTTGTTGGAAAATAATGCGAGCAATGGCTAGAAACTGACAGAATAAACTGAGTCGTGGATAAACCACCGTCTTGAAAGTGATTACAGCTCGACTACGGTGCAGATTGCTACACCTAGTCACTCCTGAAGGTTAACTCAGTACTCTTGGAAGCATGCACTTCGCGGCCAAGAGCTTGGAATATGCAGTGAGAACAATGCCCAGAAAACTCAGAGGGAAGGAGAGAAGTGTGTGAATTGGTGGCGAAGGTGTGCTGCTAAGCCCTCTATTTATAGGGGAAAATATAGCTGTTCAACTACCATTAAGATGGCATAGAAAAAGGCTGGATACTAGGCAAGGATTAAGCAGCATTCAAAGTAAGGGTGGAAAATCAGGAAGACTGCATTATGAAGAGAGTGATTTTCGGAAGACCAGCAAAATCTGTTATTGAAAAACATATGAAATAGATTTCTTCCATAAGTTAAGACGGGCGGGTGGAGGCGGCAGCGCACGTGCGCATGGTTGCCCAGGACACCCTGAACCCCATAAGTCATAGTTTAAAGTTATTCAACAAGAGTAAAGAAGATGAGATATATAAACCCCTCAAAACACTCCCCAAAAGTTCCATGTGAGACAAATGTAAGAGAGAGAGAGAGAGAGAGAAAAAAGGGAGAAAGGCTTGAAAACCTTGTTTCCATTACCATTACTCTAACAGTGATTTTGAAAGTGATTACTTCTGCAATGACTGCATCATTCTCGAAAAATCTCCCAGAAATCTACAAAATCGAGCCCCTTGATGGAACTAACTACAAACGTTGATCCCAGAAATTACTCATGTGCTTTGAACAGCTTGAGATTGATTATGTTTTGTCCTTTGAACATCTTAATGGAGACAATACTTTCCAGTTTATTGATGCTGAGAGCTCTCTCTCCACTCCTATTGCCACGAAGATGCCTGTCATTCCACTAGATGAGGCTGCAAAGAAGAAACCGGAAAAAGACAATAAACTGGCTCAAAATCTTATTGGCTGTTCTTTTGAAATTTGTTTAATATGTTTTTGTATAATAGATTATGCTGGTCTTTTGAAAATTGCTCTCTCCATAATGCAGTTTTCCTAATTTTCCTCCCTTGCTTTGAACGCTGCTTGATCCTTGCCTAGTATCAGCCTTTTTCTATGCCATCTTAATGGCTATTCAATAGCTGTGTTCTCCCCTATAAATAGAGGGCCTAGCAGCACATCTTCACCACCAATTCACACACTTCTCTCCTTCCCTCTGAGTTTTTTGGGCATTGTTCTTACTGCATATTCCAAGCTCTTGGCCGCGAAGTGCACGCGTTCAAGAGTACTGAGTTAACCTTCGGGAGTGACCGACTGTAGCGATCTGCACCGTAGTCGAGCTGTAATCGCTTTCAAGGCAGTGGTTTATCCACGGCTCAGTTTATTCTGTCGGTTTCCAGCCATTGCTCGCATTATTTTCCAACAACTTTAAGTCTAAGGGCTTTACAATATCTCTCCAAGCATATATTGACCACTTGATTCGGCATAGCCTAAGAAAATAAGACAAGGCCATCGACAAAGAAAAGGTGTGATATAGGTGGACCTCCTTTGCTCACATATATAGGCTTCCAAGCCCTCTGAGACACTTCCTACTATGGATTCTTCAAGTTATAAAATTAACCCAACCATTTCCATTTATACAAGGTTATTGTAGACAAGTGAGTATTCAAGTGTCGATCCCATAAGCAGCGGAGGTTACTGAGAGATTTACTAATTTCCTAAACTAATTCAATTGATAATATCGAAATGAGGATTTTGGTAACTAAAACTATAGTTTAATTGTTTAAGCTAAATTAGCTAAAGTAAAATTAACTGCTAGAGACACCTAAAAAGGGAGTCAATCAAAGGAGTAGTCTATGATTTCGATTTCATAGCTAATTTTGTAATATTGGGTGTTATTGATAAATGGGATTCAATTGGCCTTTTAGTGAATAAGCTACAAGCATTAGTTTGCACGTAAAATGATTTAGAACATTCTACTGACAAACTCCATCTAATGTTTAGCATGAATCATCCATAGAAGACATGATTCATCCAATTTTGGCATGAAGTATTCTAGCATAGCATAATGCATCTAATTTTTAGCATGAAATATTCAATAAAATGACAACAAGTGTGACAACCATTGCATAATTATCATATCAGGCTATAAGATCTAGCATGTATAATCATATCTTGAATAAACCAATCGCACTAATACCATAATTAGTAAAATAAATTTGCATAAGTCATGAAGTTTAACTATTCTAGCTAACATTATGTAATCAAGAGAACCAAATCATCCCAAGTTGAACAACTAACATCTAATAAACTAAGTTGGAGTTCCATGTAATCTTGAACTAGTTAAGTTAGCTTAGCATAAAACCATATAAAACAACAAGGGACTAGGGTATATGTTGTATAAAAGTGCCTCAAGTGCAGGCGTAGCTGTAGCTAGCAACCGCTAAGTACGGGTCGTATCCACAGGGAACTTGCTTTCAACTACCAGAACTAATCATTCCACTCAATCTAGGTAAATCAAAGTTGTAGGTTTGGATATGAACTAAGAGAATGACAACAAATAAAGAATTGAATAAGATAGTAGAATAGTGAAACACCTAGTCTGGAGTTAACAACACGTTTATGCTGGCGAATCGATTACTAACCCCATCAGATAAACCTAAGCATGCATTATGAGTGGATAGATTATCAATTAGGTCCAACCCCTCCCTCTCTCAAGGGTCGAAAATTAATCCTAAAACTATAGTCACCTACTCTCATAGGACTAAAAATTAGAGGATTACAAGATCTACAATCTCGAATCCCAAGTAGAAACCTAATTATTTTCATACTAAAAATTCTAATTATCTACTAAGTTATGCTAAGTAAAGGTTTTGTCTTTCAACGCTCTCCTAAACCCTAATAACAATGGATGAATGCTCTCTAGAGCAATTCATCGTGCATGTGGTGCGCATAGTAGAAATGACAAACACAAACAAGAGGAAAGTAAGGGCTTGGAGCTAAATCATGATTCAACTGCACATAATCGGCGTTAATCCCAACCTAATTTAGGAGATTTAGTCTAGAATCATATTTATAACAACAATCACAAACCCCAATTTGATAAACATGATAAATGCAAAACCCTAGAATAACAAAGATGAGAGAAAGAGAGAATTAACGAAACAAACTTAAATTAATTGTGCGAGGAAAGGTAGAATAATTTTCAATGCTAGCAATTCAATCCAAAAGTACTGAGGAAATCCCCTAATAAAACCTAGAAATTGACTAAGAAAAGTGTTCTCCAGAAAAAACAAAGGATGTCTCAAAATAGCCCCCAAAAAATAATTAAGTCATGAAAAATTGGAGGATGCACGACCGTGCAACTTTACAGGAACTTTCTGCCTCAGGTGCACAACCGTGCAAAAGTGTACGGTCAGCCGTGCAGCTTTTTGGTTTCAATTTCTGATTTGTATAGCTGTGCTTACATGCACGACTGGCCATGCAAGTGTCTTCCTTTTGATTCTTTAAGCATTTGATCCTTCCATTTGATCGTCGAACCCTATTGCTTCCCGTGATGTCACTCCTCGCTCCTTTTTGAGCCAATAAGCGCCAAAGCCCTCTTAATTGTGACCAATGCACGTACAAGCCAGAGAATTAGTCCAAATAAGATAATTATGAGCAAAGAGGAGCAAATTTTATCAAATCTTCTACTATTCTTAAGGAATATATGGAAAAGGTTTGTGGAATCAAGGGGTCCAAATAGTGAAATTAGAAGTTTATCAACTCCCCCATGCTTATCTCTTGTTTGTCGCCAAGTAAGACTACTCTTTAATGATCAGAAAGGACGATGAACTTCTAAACACGTCCTCCTTAAGAATGGGATAATAACTGATCTATCAAATAATCATGTATCAAAGGCAGCCCAGTCAAGGTGTCCCAAGCATTTTCAATACAAGACATACACCACTATTTGTAAACTACTCTACCTAGATGCAATACACCAAAGACCCCAGTATTGATTCATATAGTAAGATAAAATATTCCTCAAGAAGTGGTGTGCGTGATCGGTAGAACCTCACTTTGGAATAAAATGGGACGCTCCAGTCTATGTGTTTGGATTGTAGAATTTGGGTACACCCAATACTCATACCAGTCACGCAAACTACCATATGCTTGGCAAAGCTCTCTATTCTCCATCACTTAGGCAAAATGCAAAGATGTCAATCATGAGAACTTGTAAAAAGGTTATAATGGGGCTAAGGCTATGGGTGAGAAGAGGAATCATTATAGTTAAAGTGCAATTACTAGCAAAAAGACTAGGGAGTGCAACACTGCCACAACAATAAAAATTCCACTTCACACTCCATTGAGATTGAGATTAAACCCCACAAAGAAAACCATATAGAACGGGTTGATCAGACCTATTGAATGAATCGCCATGCCAAACACTTATTCACAACTTCTCTTTTTCACTTTTTTTCTTTCGTTCTTCTTTTTTTTCCTTCAAATTTATTTTTTAATTTCTTTTTCAAGGAGTAAAAGCAAAAAGTGCGAATGACATGGGGAATACAAACTCTTAATACATGATCCTTTAAATCAAACACCACCACTAGAAAACACCTAGACAGATGGAATCATCCCCAAAATATACCCCACTAAATGTAGAACTGTTGCTTTACTAGACTTTGGCTAAGGTATGAAGATTATGCATAGGCCAAAGGCGTAGTTAATAGGATGCAACAACAAAATAGGGAAAGGCTCAAAGGGTTAGCAAGAGGAATAATTCATGTCAATGGGTGGCTTTTCGGTTCATGTGGTTAAGCAAAACAAATGGGGCCTCAATCATGTTAACATATTGCAAATGCTAAAAGTGATCTTGAAGAGAAATATGCCAAGTTCTAGAGATGTATTCATGGATGAATTGCACAAGAAATGAAATATGAGACTGTAGGCACTGAAATTTATTCGTGCCGTACCAAAATTAAATTAAATTAGTTAATTGGGCCCACCCTTTTAATTAATTTAATCAAGCTCGAAGACTCACAAGCCAAGTCCAAAAAGACTCACAAGTCAAGCCTAAGATGAAGCCCAAATGACTTCTAAATCTAAGCTCAGTCAAAATTTAAATCAAAGTCCAAATCGAGGCTTAAAACGACTACCAAGTCAAGTCACGACTTAAAGTTCGAATGAAGCCTAAATCAAGGCGCGGTCAAAGTCAAAATCAAATGTTAAAGGTCAAAGTCAAAGTTCAACGCCTTCATCGACTCACAAGTCAAACATCAAAACGACTCTCAACTCAACGTCCGATCAAAGCTCGAGGCAATTTCTAAGTCAATGTTCGACCCAAGCCCGGGAGGCTCCCAAGTCAAAATCAAAGTCAAAGTCAAACAAATGAAAGTCGAACCAGTCTAGGGTAAAGTCTGATGGACAGGCCCAAAATCCAAGTCAAGGCTCATCTTGACTTTCTAGGGGAGGGGAGAAGTCTTCCTATAAATAGACCTCTACTCCCCTTAATTCAAAGGTTGGAAAATCCATCCTTAAAAGAGAGAGAATCAGAGGATTGTATTCATAGAGATTGTACCCAAATTGATTCAACTGAATTTATAAAAATTCAATCTTTGTAATTTGTGATTACAAATTTGGCACGCTCGGTGGGACATCTCTACCTCTCATCTCTTTCTCCTTAAAGATTAAGACTTTCAAGTCACAAGAACACTTCTTCAACGAAGACATGGCTACAAAGAACGTTGCCACGCAAGCTTCAAAAAAGAAGAGCACAAGATCTCTTTCGTGCATATCCTATGGAGCGAGTGTCACTTCTAGCTGGCGCGCACACACAATAAAGACCAAGAGCATGGCAAAAGCTGCTGTGCCGACCGTTCCTTGACAAACTGTGCCGCCCCCATCCAACCTCCAAGACTTGAAGACGCAGCAGAAGGCGTCATCTTGGACAGGTGAAATTCAAAACCCCCAGCTTCAATCTCCAGTCTTTGAGGTTGAAAACTACTACAGCAGTAACTCTTCTTCGCCCTTACCGAAGGGGGCGCACATATCAGAGACTGAAGTTGAGTCCTCCAAAACTGTTGTCATGCCAGCCATGATGACAGGTACACCCACTCTGGAAGAGGAGATGGCTAACATGAAGGCCATCTTAGAAAAACTCACCAGGGACAACGAAGAAAAGGTAGCGCGCATTAAGCTTCAAGAAGAAAAGATTGCTAAGTTGACCAGAAAATTAGAAAAACGGCCAGCTCAATCTTCCACAAAGGGCTCGGAAAGTGAGGACTCAGAAAAAATGTCCATCCACACCGAGTCTTCTAACAACGAAAAGCAACCAAAGAAAGGCGTTGCATTTAAAAATGTTAAGTCTTCTGGATCAATGGCCATTAAGCAAATCCAAGATTTGATAGCAAATGCTGTTAAGGCGCAGCTGGGTGAAGGTTCGCGCAGAACTCTCCTATACCCCAAGCCTTACACTAAGAGGGTTGACGCTTTTCGCATGCCCTGCGGTTACCAACCCCCTAGGTTCCAACAGTTCAATGGGAAAGGCAATCCAAAACAGCATGTCGCACACTTCACTGAGACATGCAACAATGATGGGACTGATGGCGACCTTATCATGAAACAGTTCGTTAGGACATTGAAAGGTATTGCCTTTGACTAGTACACTGATTTAGAATCTGAGTCCATTGACAGCTGAGAAGAAATGAAGCAAGAGTTCCTTAACAGATTCTATATCACTCAGTGCGCTGTGAGCATAACTGAGCTGACAAACATAAAACAGTGAAAGGACGAGCTAGTTCTTGACTACATCATCCGCTAGTGCGCACTTTGCCTCGAGTGCAAGGATCGGCTGCCTGAAGCTTTTGCGTTAAAATGTGCACCCGAAGCATGCACTGGGAGTTGTTGTATGTCCTACAAATGAGCAAACCTAGGATTTTTCAAGAATTGGTGACCAAGGCGCATGACATGGAGGTGATGATAGCTAGTTGTTACGGCAACTCCTTCTATTCTACTAAATCAAGGAAGGATAAAGTTGAATTCAAAAAAAATGTTAACTTTTCTGAGGGCACAACCAAGGAAGCGATGTCCACCTCTACAAATTAGCCAATTCGCATTATGGGAAAGCCAACACTAGGGGGCAAGAAGAGCTCATTGTTCAAGGATGAGACAAAGAAGTGTCCCACACTAAAAGAGTTTCAGGAAAAGAAGTATCCATTTCCTAACTCAGATTTGTCAGGCATGCTAGATGACTTATTCGAGAAGGGTGTCATCAAATTGCCCGAGCCAAAGCGCCCAGAAGAAGCTGGGAGGTCCACCGACCCCAAATACTGTCGGTACCATAGAATTGTTACTCACCCTCTTGAAAAGTGCGTTACACTCAAGGAGAGCATCATGCGACTGGCTAAGGAAGGAAGAATCATTTTAGATTTGGATGAAACAGCAGAAGTTGGCCACGTCACAGTGCAAGAGGCTGATGAGTCAGATTCTAAAATGAATCATGCTAAAGTACTAGAGGGCTCAGGAGAATGCTTCATAAAAAGCTTCTTTGATAGTGTGGCTGTCTACACAACCTCATGTTTCAAAATTGACGATGATGAAACAAATGAAGAGCCGAATGTCCCTCCTGAAGAAAGTGGTGATGGCAGTATCCAGCCATAAATGGAAAGAAAAGAATGAGAGGACAATTTCAGTCTCGTCCGTTAAATAAGCAAATGTCGCAGCAAATTCAGTGCCGCCAGTCTTTAAATGCACAAATCCTAAAAGTACAACCAAGGTTGAATGCAAGTTCAATGAGGCAAGCTGGTGCGTTCTTAAAGACAAGGGTGTGCCTCCAGTTCATAGGGTGAACCCAAGCAAATTGACGGAGGTCTCTCTCCCTGGTTTTGTTGCCTCCTCTAAAGGCTCACTCCAAGAAGAAGGTGAGCTGTCAAAGATGCACATCAGCGATGGGTGTGATCCTAATGTGCACAAGTTAATGAAGAGGTCTAGCCATGACTTTAGCTAGCTAACGTCTTTGGAGCATGTGATCGAAGCTAAGCCCTACAGATATGACAACACGCAAAGGGTCATACAAAGTCAAAGGGGGCAATGCCGCAACACCTAAAGTTTGTCTTAGTTGCGTACCACCCCAGCCTATGAGGATTTCGAGACGATGTAAGGACAAGCAAGCCATCACGCAATATATCGCAGCTGAAGAGATTAATGATAATGAGGGTGAAAATGCCAAGACCAACCCCAAAACGATGGTGTTCTATAGGTTACAGCCGTTAACATCACGCCAACGCCCTTCTGTGTTTAGAAAGATTGGAAAGGATAAAATCCCGAAGCCCTCTGTCTTCCATAGGTTGAAGAAGGATGAACAACTAGACCCTCGGTCTTTGCCAGAATCAAGATAGGTGAGACCTCATCAAGCGAACCGCCCTCACAAAAAAGAGATTCGGTGTTCAGCCACCTCGGCAAAACAAATGAAGTCCAAAGTTCAATTCCTTCATGCATGAAGCGTGTTCCCACTTTAGATGTGAAGGTGGATGATTCGTTAAAAGTAAAGAGGTGCGTCCTAATTCTCACTGGCCATAGGGCTAAGGTCAATTCAAAAGAAAGAACTAAGGAAGATGAACAAACTTCTTCCAACCGCGACGCATGCCAAGAGATCGACGTTCTCCCTTGAGGAAATGCTGGACTAGCTCCTGGGCAAGGGCCTAAATTGTTCACAACCACAAAAAAAGGGGCTTGCTTCGCTCCTAAACAAAAGTTTAAACTATTCATAAAAAAAAAGACACACCCAAAGTTCAAATTCAAAAAAGAAGATTCCCAAACAAGAGACTAAACTCGCACATTCAAAAAGAAGATTCCCGAACAAGAGACTAAACTATTTGCATATTCAAAAAGAAGACTCCTGAACAAGAGACTAGACTATTCGCACATTCAAAAAAGAAGACTCCCGAATAAGAGACTAAACTGTTTGTACTTTCAAAAAAAGAAGACTCTTAAACAAAAGTCCAAACTGTGCACACAATCAAAAAGGAAGGCTCCTGAATAAGAGTATAAAATGTTCCCTCAAATCAAAATCATTGTACTACTCCTGGCCCGCAAGAGTATAAGATGTAAACAACAAAACAAATGAGAAAAGGATGCTTGGTTGAACTACGTAACAACTTGATCTTATTGGGAATCACAAGTACCCATAAGTACGTAGGCAGCTTCAGCAAATCACCAAGTGCAGTTAAACACATCACACACAAAAAGGGGGGGCATGAAAGAGAAGAGATCAAAGACATCACCTTTCTGCCGCCAAGCTTCTCCTTGCGACTTACACCATTATGAATCACCTGAAAATAGAAGAAAACACAAAGTTAAATTCTTTTTCAGGAAAGAAATCAGTAAACAAAGCGATGTCCAAACAAAATAAATACTAAAGAAGGGTGAAACGTGAAACAAAATCAATCAAAATATTGGTTGACTGCCGCGCTAGCTGCTCATCGCTGCTCGTACCACTTTCATACGTATTGATATCCGTTCAAGGCCCATAGCCAAGCGGCGAACCGTGTTGCAAGTGGTTCTTCAAAGTCATTGTACCACTTTCATACGTATTCGCATCCGTTCAAGGCCTATGGGCAAGCGGCAAACCGTGTCGCAAGTGTTTCTTCAAAATCCTTGTACCACTTTCATGCATATCGGTATCCGTTCAAGGCCCATGGCCAAGCGGCGAACCGTGTCACAAGTGGTTCTTCAAAGTCCTTGTACCACTTTCATGCGTATCGGTATCCGTTCAAGGCCCATGGCCAAGCAGTGAACCGTGTCACAAGTGGTTCTTCAAGTCTTCATACCACTTTTATGCGCATCGGTATCCGTTCAAGGCCTATGGCCAAGCGGCGAACCATATCGCAAGTGGTTCTTCAAGTCTTCATACAACTTTCATGCATATCGGTATCTGCTCAAGGCCCATGGCTAAGTGGCGAACAATGTCGCAGGTGGTTCTTCAAGTCTTCATACCATTTTCATGTGTATCGATATCCGTTCAAGACCCATGGCCGAGCGGCTGATGCAGATTTTATGTTTAGTTTTAAAACCCTTTTTACTTGTAAGTGTACAAGGTTAATTGTAGACTAGCGAGTATAGGGGTGTCGATCCCACGAGGAACAATATTGATTTTTAATTTCAACTCTTCCAATTATAAAGAATAAGTTGAATGAGGAGTGTAATTATTAATATGATTAAAGAAGCAAAAAGAAGAGTAAAAGTGTCAAGTACAGAGAATTCAGATGATAGAATGTTCTAAGATTTCGGATTTCACCTTTGATGTAAATATTGAATTGCTAATTCAAATGAGGATTTGATTTATCTGTTGTGCAACCTAAGCTATAAGCATTAAGTTACAAATTGAAAAAATGAATTATGATTATCAAATAAAACTATTTATCTAGTGGTTTAGCGTGAATTATTCTTTTAGATATAACTCATCTAATTTCTAGTATAAATTATTCAATTTGGCAATTATAATTTTAAGTCTATTTGCATAACGTCATATTAGCCTACAAGGTCTGCTATTCATTTGAGATAGCAAATTAAACTATTGTAATCAATGTGATTAAATAATAGTATTAGAATGCATAAGTAGGTTAAGATCAAGTTTACACTCAAAATTATACAATCAAAGAGACAAACATTACCCCAAAACAAATTAGCAAAAATAATATTATTATCAAGGATCCATCCTTACCCTAGAAATGAGTAGTTTAGCTAACCATAGTTAGTAAAAAGACCATAATAATTGGTATATTTCACCACCTATGTCCAAACTTTCGTACTTAATTACAAACTAACGAAGTAAATACTCTCAAATTTGACTCACAAATGAGACGAGAAGATAAGAGAAAAATAGCTAACAAAGCTTATTTTCTTCCAAAACCCTCAACCCAAATGGTTTTGTCTTACAAAATACCCTCAACTCTCTAAAGAAAATAGAAGATGAAAGGTAGAATGCTTGGATGAATGGATGAGTGTTTGGATGCTCCAACCCATAGCCCCTATTTATAGTACAAAATCGACCCCTCTTGATGCCCAAAAATTAATGAAAATTAATTAACGGCTATTACAATGCATAAGAGAAGGCTAGTCTTAAGCTAACAATTAATTTTTGATTAATTGCATTTGACTAGGTTAACAATTAGCCATGTGGGAAATAAGAAAAGGAGTGGGCTACTATCTGATGGGGTGGCTGCTAGCTAGGCCGCATGGCAGGCCCAGGCCAAGGCAATAGGGGTGGAGGCAGCCTGAGGCTACTGCCTGGTTTTGATGGGTTCGAACTGGGCCACAACTAGTTCTGGGCTGCGTGTGCAAAGGAGAAATAATAGGCACAGTGTGAAGAGAACAAGAGAAGAGAGAGCTGAGATGCTGGGCATCGTCTGGGCCGATTCTTGCAGGTCCGTGCGAAAATGGAATAGAGGGCAATGGGTGTTGAGCATGGTGGGTTGCTGC
Organism: Carnegiea gigantea; assembly: GCA_029747015.1. Taxonomy (NCBI): domain Eukaryota; kingdom Viridiplantae; phylum Streptophyta; class Magnoliopsida; order Caryophyllales; family Cactaceae; genus Carnegiea; species Carnegiea gigantea. The sequence goes on along the minus strand of JAKOGI010003330.1, from coordinate 44,784 downwards.
GAGATGGACCGCAGGTGCATATGCCCACACGGATGGAGTGCTTTGAGAGCTTGGGCTGAGCTTTATTCTTCTTTTTTTTCCCCCCCATCTTCGATTATTGAAAAGAATAATCCATGTATTTAGACATTTTCCTTCAACTCCACAATACAATATTGTATTTAGTTATTTAACATAAGATCACTGGTTGAAGGTACTTCTCCGAAAAAAAAAAATGGATTATGGGAGTGTGTGACTTGAACTATTGATTAGGCCATGCAGGTATATGTCCATTTCTGCCACATTGAAATTAATAATCGAATGTATCTTTTGTCCAACCACCGTATAAGTGAGTCCTATACATACAGAGAGAGGATAGGCTGGTTCGTTTGAAGAGAATCTATTCTATGATCAACCAAGATCATTTTGTTTTTTTAAAGGAAGAAAATAAATTCTCTATTTTTATACCACTTATTCTATTTTGATACCGAAAGCCAAAGTAGTTTTTAGAAATTCAAAAGAATTTTTTAAAAAATTGTAATTCATTAAAGTAATAAAAAAATTATTATTATCTTATCTATTATTATCTTACTTATCAAAGGATCTTTCCGTCTGTCTTACACGATTCCATAGAGTTTTTGTTTATGAATCATTCATTCTAAGCATTCGATCTTCAATATATAACCTTTCGAATTTCTTTATTATTATTTATTATATTTATATATATATATTAGATACTTAGTAAGATAAAGTTTCAATATTAAAGAAAAAGAGAGATAACATGAAATAAAGGATCCTTTCAGGAAGTAATTTGTTTACTCGAAAGTAAAGAAAAATGAGGTTAAGTTAAACTGAGTTTTGCTTGCATGTATGTTAGAGATCCAAGTAGAATTGAACAATTACGCTCAACTTCTTTTATTTTACTTCTACCTAAAAATCATATAAAATATGCATTATTTACTCATAAAAAATACATTTCAAAGACTTAAAAGTAGGTAAAATAAAGGAGAAAATTACATATCAAATATGAATTATCAGCGGCGAACCGTGTCGCAAGTGGTTCTTCAAGTCTTCATACCACTTTCATACTTATCGGTATCCGTTCAAGGCCCATGGCCAAGCGGCAAACTGTGTTACAAGTAGTTCTTCAAGTCTTCATACTACTTTCATACGTATCTGTACCCGTTCAAGGTCCATGGCCAAGCGGCTAACGGTGTCACAGGTGGTTCTTTAAATGGCTCCTCAACCTGCATAAAGCAACAATACAAGCAAAAAAGGGGGTCTTGGCATTCAAAAAAAATAAGCATAAGCGACAAAAAAAAATGCGATCTTCCAGCATGTGAGCACAACATCGCGATACGCGGAAAGTGCGACAATAAATGAATGCAACGTTACAATGACACAAGCAGGCATGAGAAGACTTTTCAGGCTAATGAAGTGGCTTCCTTTGGACTTATTTCAGTCAAAGTTACCATCTTCATTGCTTATGGTCGTCAAAAAAAAAAGGCAAGCCCTTCAAGATGCAGCATTCCAAATTTCAATAAAAGGTCAAGTTACAGGCAACCCATGACTCACTGAACATCGAAAAAAAGGGGGATAATAATCTATGCTTGCTTCAAACCAAGTAAAATGGTTGCTTCAAAAAAAAAAAAAAAAGTGAAGTAAAAAAAAAGGGGGTCAACTATAACCTCAATCCCTTTTTCTCTCTGCTAATCCCCCAACGCGTCAAAACAAAAAAACATGAGAAAGAAGGCACAAATAGTGAAGTATTTAACACCCTGGAGTAATTTGCCCAAAATTTCCTACGGAGTGGTCTATGAGGCCACTACTCGAATGCTCAATGAATTCATCAATGGATTCACTCCTAACCCAACAAAACTCCCAAAAAAAAAAGAAAGAAAAAAAGCCAACCCACTCCAAGCACCATGCCTATTTTTCTTCATGCTTCACCAATTCCATCAAAAATCAGATCAAAACAACAAAAGGGGTAGTTTCCTCTCCACTTTTCTCTCTCTTCATGCCATTCAAAAAAAAAAAAAAAAACACAGAGGAGAGCATGGCACTTTACCAGGAAAAACAAAAGAGGAAGAAAGGGGAAGACTTTTACCTTCCAAAACAAGCACAAGGGGTCATGATTAGAGCCTCTGAACCAAAATGATGGACATTGGGCGAATGTGACAGCTATGGCAATAGTCTATCCCCACGGAGAAAACCAAAGCAACAAGCTTTATGGAGTGAGAAAATGATACTTTTGATTAAAAAAATAGAGATGGAAGAAAGGTTGAGAAAGTCGTTACCTTTGATCATCCACAAGGTTGGGAAGTGCGGTTCAAGATCAATTTTGGAGAAGGGTTTTCAGTGCTTGGCTAGCAATAACACCATTATCTCAATTTTGGGGGTCAAGCAGTAAAGGAAGAAGTAGAAGGGACTGTACATCATGAACACTAGGCGTGCCCAGTTAAATGGTGAAGTGAAGGGTCAAGCTTGGGGGTGCCTCCACCATGAGGACCACGAACAGTAGCGGCAGCAGTAGCAGGGTACGGGTTCTGGGTGCGGCAGCAACGAAATGAGGTTTTGGGATTTTGGGGGCTGGCTACGCTGATTGAAGGAAGAAGAAAGAGGAATAGGAGGTGATCACGTGCGGTGCATGCCTACCAACTTAAATAAAATGAAGCAGTCCAAGCCCTTGCCTGAGAAATAAAGAAAAGAAAAGAAGCCCCAAAATGGCCTAGCCCGCACGCAAGGGGAAAGTGAGATAAAAGAAGCCATGTGCAACTCATGTGAGTTTTTAGTGAAGAGAAGCTGGGTCGGTCCAGCCCACACAAAACTGGCTGCCCATTAAAAATAGAATAGGCTGGCCCATGTGAATTAAAAAGAAAAGGAAGAAGATAGGAAGCTGGAAAAGGCTTGGACCCATGCGTGGAAACCAAAAAAAAGGGGGAAGGTCTGTGTTGCCCATTTAGGCTTATAGGTTGAGCTCCATTTTGAGATCTCTTCATCATGCCCTTGTTCCAACTAAAATTGCCTAGTTCTTTGACCCAAAAAAAAGGAGAATAACTTTATCATTTGCCTAAACTTTCAAGAGAGCAAATCAAGGCATGTCAAAATGTTATTCAAGGTATTTGTCACGAACAAATGATGGATTTAAAAAAAAAAATCGAGACTTCAGTCACGCCTATATGACAACAGTCTCGTACATGACCTTGTCTCGATGGGGCAATTTATAGGCACTAAAATTTATTCGTGCCATACCAAAATTAAATTAAATTAGTTAATTGGGTCAACCCTTTTAATTAATTTAATCAAACCCAAAGGCTCACAAGTCAAGCCCAACAGGACTCACAAGTCAAGCCCAAGATAAAGCCCAAATGACTTCCAAGTCCAGACTCAGTCAAAATTCAAGTCAAAGCCTAAATCGAGGCTCAAGACGACTACCAAGTCAAGTTACGACTTAAAGTCCGAACGAAGTCTAAGTCAAGGTACGGTCAAAGTCAAAGTCAAATGTCAAAGGTCATAGTCAAAGGTCATGTCCTACATTGACTCACAAGTCAAACATCAAAACGACTCTCAACTCAACGTCTGGTCAAAGCTCGAAGCGACTTCCAAGTCAATGTTTGACCCAAGCCCAGGAGACTCCCAAGTCAAAACCAAAGTCAAAGTCAAAACAAACGAAAGTCAAAGCAGTTTAGAGTAAAGCCTGATGGACAGGCCCAAAACCCAAGTCAAGGCCCATCTTGACTTTCTAGGGGAGGGGGGAAGTTTTCCTATAAATAGACCTCTACCCCCCTTGATTCAAAGGTTAGAAAATACATCCTTAAAAGAGAGAGAATCAGAGGACTGTATTCATAAAAATTGTACCCAAATTGATTCAACTGAATCTATAAAAATTTAATCTTTGTAATTTGTGATTACAGAGACTATATGTAGTGAATAGTCATTGGGCTCAACATCTCACAGGTCATTATACTACATGAATCTCAAGGGTGAGTGGCATACAACATAGGGTAAAGCAATTTAAGATGGTGATGTCAACATAATTTCACAAAATTTACACTAAGACAGGCCACATCTCAACATATAATCAATTCAATCAATCAATCAGTAACCCTTGTATGATCATCATAAGAGGAGTGTTTGCAAACTCAGGGGCAATTTATTCAATTTTTCTCAATTTTTCAAAGAGCAATAAATCTAACTAAGAGAGCGGTAAAAACACATAGAGGATAATGAAAAGGAGGGTAAGAAGTGGTGCCTAGAAAGCTTATGAATGCGCAACTCGATCACTTCTCCTATTATGATGCAAGATCTAACCTATATGCTCTAAGCTACATGCCCTACTAAAACAAAAAGGAAAAATGCAAGAATAACCTAGTGAAACTACATGAAGGTCTATCTATATGATATAAATGCAAGAGATGCCGTTCAAACCCCACAAAAGTCTGCAATTTTGCCAAAAGAGCTACAAGCTCATCCTCCCATGCTTAAGATTTTCATTGTTCTCAATAAAAAGGACATGCAAGAAGAACATTAAAAGGGGAGAACTCATGATGCAAAGGGGAAAATAGGAGAGGTGAGGGAGGAAAAGGGATGATAAATTTTTTATTTTTTTAGTTTTTGGTTGTTTTTTATTTATTTTTTTGGGACAAATAAATGCCTGGGTTGCCTCCCAAGAAGTGCTTGTTTTAGATCCTTAACTTGACCCTTACCTAAGACGGTAGACAACAGTGATTGGCGAGGTGGATTAATGGAGACATAGAGTGCTATTGTAGTGTCCATTCCCTCCCTGGTGTTATCACAAGTGCCACCAAGGCTAGCTAGGATAGATGAAGGAAGATCAGGAAAGGTTACAGAACTCATATGGGGTTCTCCATTCCTATTAAACACCTTGACTCCAGGAACAGTTGCATGAGGGGCGGAATGCATAGAAACTACAGGAGATGGGTGAATAGCAAGGGCTATAGTTGTTGTGTGTGGAGGGAAATAGAAATCTATCGTTTCCTTACACAATTGAAAAGACATGGTGCCAGCTTACACGTCAATTACTGCCCCGACAGCAGGTAAAAACGGCCTTCCTAAAATGATGGAGACCTGAAAGCTCTCTTCCATATCCATGACAATGAAATCGCATGAGATAATGAACTTACCCACTTGAACTGAAACATCCTCTAGAAGTATAGGTTACTTGATGGAGCGGTCTGCTAGTGTACGCTCATGGTTGTGGGTGTCAGGTCCACTAATTTAAGCTTTTGGTAGAAAGAGAGAGAGGGGGGTATAAGCCTCACACTATCTTCCAAATCACAAAGGGCTTTCTCGATCTGCATATCCCTTATGCAGCATGGGATAAAGAAGCTACCAGGATCCTACAGCTTTGAAAGTAACCTGCTCTGTAAGATTACACTGCAGACTTCTCCGATGGGAGTCATTGAAATGTCCCCAGGTTTGCTTTTCTTGGAAAGAATCTCTCTTAAAAATTTCAGATAGGTTAAAGCTTCCTTGGGAGCCTCCGAGAAAGGGGCATTGACATAGATCCTCCCCAGCACATCGAGGAATCTCCCAAATCAAGGCTCAAGCTTGAATAGCTTAGACCATGCTATCCTCTTGGGGAAAGCGACAGGTGGCTAATAGGGACAGGTCGAGGTTGAAGGACTAATCTTCCCGTTAGAGCTTGAACTCTCTTCTTCCTTCCTCCCCTCTGTTTTTACATAATGAGAAACTGAAACTGTCTCCTGGAGAACCATCATAGGGCTCTCCTCTAACCCCTCTCCCATCACAGAAATGGCATTGATATGACCCCTGGGGTTGGTCTCACCCTGACCTGGTAGATGCCCCTAAGGCCAAGATAGATAACTAACCTACTGAGCTATTTGGGCGACTGGGTATCCATCTACTTTTAGTGAGAGGCCATAACATCAAATTTGGAGGTCAGTTGATTGATTGACTCACCAAGAGCTTCATTAGTCTTGGTTTGGGTCATTATAAAATGCTCCATAAGACTCTCCAAATCGGGTTTGGGTTAAGGAGGTGGAGGGGATGGGTTGCATGGAGCTCTATATTGGAAACTAGGTGATCGCATAGAACTCCAGGGATGAGGGTTAGGGTTCTTATAGAGACGATTAGGGTGACTCTTCCAACCTTGATTGTGGGTAGTGCAGTGAGAATTATTCTATAGTGGGTGTTTAAAGCTATGCAGAGCGTTAGTGTGCTCAATAATAGAGGAAACGTTGTAACACTCAACAGATGTATAACCCTGCACACCACAAATCTTACAAATAGCATAAAGTCCCATTGGTAACCCTGAAGAACCGCCCAGAATTGAAGGAGTACCTGCTCTGTCAAGTCGCTGTGCCAACACATCTACCTTGTTAACTAGAAGCGTCACAGCATAGACATCATACCTGCCACTTCTCCCTTTTTGGGTGGCTCCCTCACTCGACCAGTGGTAATTGTTGGAAGCCATCTCTTCTAATAGAGCTTTTAGCCCTTCTATGGACTTCCCTATGAGAACGCCTCCTGCTGCACCATCTACTAATATCTTCACTGATTGCTCTAGCTCATTATAGAATATTTGGATTAAAAGCTAGTTAGGAACACCATGATAGGGCACTACAGCTGAAGGTCCTTGAACCTCTCCCAAGCCTCGTATAGGGACTGTTCATCCTGCTGAGCAAAGAAGGTGATGCCTGGCCTCAGCTTTGCAATCTTACCAGGTGGGAAGTGTTTGCTCAGGAAGGCTTTGGAGAGAACTTCCCAAGCAGTGAACGAGTTGGGATCCTCATTCTGCAGCTAATCACTAGCTCTATCCTTTAGTGAGAAAGGAAAGACCCGCAGTTAAATGGCATCGGTGGGCACCCTGTTAAGCTTGATAGTATCGCACTTCGCAAGGAATTTGCGAAGATGCACATTGGGGTTGTCTGAGGGTTGTTTACCTAACTGATCCCTCTCTACGAAAGTTACAAGGGCGGGGCTGAGTTGGAAGTTGTTAGCCTCAATTGTGGGGCTAACAATGGATGAAGTAATGCCAGACGCTTGCGGTGGGGCATTGTCCTGCAACACTCTGTTATCTCGCTTAGCCATCATAGACCGAGGTTGAAGGGATAATCTTCCCGTTAGAGCTTGAACTCTCTTTTTCATTCCTCCCCTCTGTTTTTCCATAATGAGAAACTGAAACTATCTCCTGAAGAACCATCATGGGGCTTTTCTCTAACCCCTCTTCCATCATAGAAATGGCATTGATATGACCCCTAGGGTTGGTCTCAGCCTGACCTAGTAGATGCCCCTGAGGCCAAGATAGATAACTGACCTACTGAGCTGTTTGGACGACTGGGTATCCATCGCCTTTTGGTGAGAGGCCTTAACATCAAACTTGGAGGTTAGTTGATTAATCGACTCGTCAAGAGCTTCATTAGTCTTGGTTTGGGTCATCATAAAATGCTCTATGAGACTCTCCAAATCGGATTTGCGTTGAGGAGGCAGAGGGGATGGGTTATATGGAGCACTATATTGGAAAATAGGTGACCGCATAGAACTCCAGGGATAAGGGTTAGGGTTCTTATAGAGAGGATTAGGGTGACTATTCCAACCTTGATTGTCAGTAGTGAAGTGGTCTATAATGGCGGTTTAAAGCTATGCAGAGCAATAGTGTGCTCAATGATAGAGGAAACATTGTAACACTCAACCGATGTATAACCCTGTACACCAAAAATCTCACAAATAGCATAAAGTCCCATTGATAACCCTGAAGAACTGCCCAGAATCGGAGGAGTACCCAATCTGTCAAGTCGTTGTGCCAACACATCTATCTTGTTAACTAGAAGTGTCACAGGATAGACATCATACCGGCCACTTCTCCTTTTAGGGTGGCTCCCTCACTCAACTAGTGGTAATTGTTGGAAGCCATCTCTTCCAATAGAGCCTTTAGCCCTTCTATGGACTTCCCTATGAGAACGCCTCCCACTGCACCATCTACTGATATCTTCACCGACTGCTCTAGCTTATTATAGAATGTTTGGATTAAGAGCTAGTCAGGAACACCATGATGGGGCACTACCACTGAAGGTCCTTAAACCTTTCCCAAACTTCGTATAGGGACTGCTCACCCTGCTGAGCAAAGAAGGTGATGCCTGGCCTCAGCTTTGCAGTCTTGTCAGGTGGGAAGTGTTTGCTAAGGAAGGCTTTGGAGAGAACTTCCCAAGCAATGAACAAGTTGGGATCCTTATTTTGCAGCTAATCACTAGCTCTATCCTTCAGTGAGAAAGGAAAGACCCACAGTTAAATGGCATCGGTGGGCACCCTGTTAAGCTTGATAGTATCGCACTTTGCAAGGAATTTATGAAGATGCACATTAGGGTTGTCTGAGGGTTATCTGCCTAACTGATCCCTCTCCATGAAAGTTACAAGGGCAGGGCTGAGCTCGAAGTTGTTAGCCTCAATTGTGGGGCTAACAATGGATAAAGTAATGCCCGACGCTTGCGGTGGGGCATAGTCCTCCAACACTTTGTTGTCTTTCTTAGCCATCATGACTTCCGCTTCTTCTTTCTTCTTGCTTCTCCAATTTGCTGTCTTGTGGTTGTTTTGATCTTAGGATCAAACAGGATAATGTTTTGATTCTCTTGGCTCCTCCTATGCATATAAAATAAACACTACCCCAGCATAAACAGTGTCTAACAAGAATAAAGAAGAGCTACAAACTCCAAAAAGAAAAATAAAAGCTTAGTCTAGAGTATTCTAATCGGTTCTAGTATTAAAAGGAATAAGTTCACTAGCAATTGTGCCAAAAACTTATTGTATAAAAATGTCATAAGTGCACGGAATAGCAGTAGCTAGCAACTGGCAAGTAGGGTCATATCTACAAGAAACTTGCTTTCAACTATCAAAACTAATCAATCTACAAATCTAGGCAAATCAAAGCTGTAGGTTTGGATATAAACTAAAAGAATGATAACAACTAAAGAATTGAATAAGAGAACAGAATAGGAAAACACTAAGGTTGGAGCTAACAGCACTAATATGTAGGCGAATCAATTACTAACCCCATTAGATAAACCGAAGCATGTATTATGAGTGAATAGATTATCAATTAGGCCCATCCCCTTCTCTCTCAAGGGTCGAAAACTAATTCTAGAACTATAATAACCTATTCTCATGGGACTAAAAACTAGAGGATTACAAGGTCTATAATCGAATCCCAATTAGAACCCTAATTATTTTCATATTAAAAATTCTAATTGTCTACTAAGTCATGCTAGGCAAAGGTCTTCAACATTTCCCTAAACCCTACTAACAATAGATGAATGCTCTCTTGAGCAATTCATCGAGCATGTGCTGCATGTAATAGAAATCATAAACACAAACAAGAGAAAAGTAAGAGTTTGGGGCTAAATGATGATTCAACTACACATAATTAGCGTTAATCCCAACATAAGTTGGGAGATTTAGCCTAGAATCATATATATAACAACAACCACAAAACTCAATTCAATAAACATGATAAATGTAAAACTCTAGAATACCGAAGATAAGAGAAGAGAAAATTAAGAGAACAAACTTGAATTAATTGTGTGAGGAAAGGTAGAAGAATCTTTAATGCTAGCAATTCAATCCAAAAGTACTTAGGAAATCCCCTAACAAAACCCTAGAAATAGCCCAAAAAAAAGGCTCTCTAAGGAAAACAAAAGATGTCTCAAAATAGCTCCTGAAAAACAATTAAATCACGAAAAACTAGGGGATGTACGGCCATGCAAAAGAGCATGGCTAGCCATGTAACTTTGCATGAACTTTCTGCCTCAAGTGCACGGCCGTACAAAAGTGCACGCCCAGCCGTACAACTTTCTAGCTTCAATTTCTCACCTTCACAGCCATGCTTACATGCATGGCTGGCCATGTAGGTGTCTTCCCTTTGATTCCTTAAGTATTTGACCCTTCCATTTGATCTTCGAACCTTGTTCCTTCCTATGACATCACTCCTCGCTCCTTTTTGAGCCAATAAGCGCCAAAACCCTCCTAATTAAGACCAATACATCTACAAACAGGAGAATCAATCCAAATAAGATAATTAAGAGCAAAGAGGAGCAAATTTTGTCAAATCTTCCACTATTCCTAGGGAATATATGGAAAAAATTGGCAGAATTAAGGGGGTCTAAATGGTGAAATTAGAAGTTTGTCACTATACTAGTAACTGTGATGTTGCTCTCATTCTGGCTCGTTTGTTTGTGCGTGAACCTTCAACTTGAGCCATCTAAAATGATGGTCATAGCTTTTATCTTTGCTCTGTGCCTAGTAACCTTTTGCATAAAACAACCTCAGAAATGTCACCCAGATAAAAAGAATGCCCGAAAGTCTCTTTAATATGATTATAGGTAAACTTTTTATACTGCCTTTTGATTGCCTTCAGATAACCTACAAGGGATGGCCCTTTCTTAAACATTGACCAAGAAAGGGGGAAGATTAGGTCAACTGGGTTTTTATTTTGCACTAGGCACATGGACTACAGCTGGGTGCATACAACTTGTGATTAGGCACATCATGATGATCATGGGTAAGAAGATGGGCTAAGCATAAGCTTAGCTGTGTGATGGTGATGATGGGCCTGGGCCTGGGCCTAATGTTCTCGAGCCAGGCGCATGCTGCTAGGCAGTTGTGTGTTTGATATATGTATTGGCAATGTTGTGACGTAATGAGTAGGGTCTGATGATGACAATGTTGGTGTTGGGCCTGGCTTAGTTTAAGCCTGGACTGCTTGAACTGGATTCGATAAAGTTGAGTCAAAATATTCGATTAGCACTCAACTTTGTATCTTCTCCTTGACCTACAATTATACTAATTTTGCACTAATTCTATATCAAAATATACAACATATACCAATAATTAGTCCCAAAATTAGTTCAAATATAAGAGTTATTAGCTCCCACACACTTAATATTTGCTAGTCCTCAGCAAAGTATAGAAATAATGAATGAGCTCGTTTAACCCATCAGTTGAATAAAGACTGAGAGAGAAGACAAAGTAGTATGCTTGTGCACCTCAAACTCAAGCGAAGTTGATTTAGTTCATTGCTAACCCACAACTCATTCTTAAAAGTTCGTATTCTGAAAAAGTGAATAGACAAAATTCATGCATTTTTAAGCACTTAATATCAACCAAATAGCAAGCCAATAGCACTGAATTTCACCGCACATATCAAAAATTACAAGAGTAGTTCAAAAATCGAGACCCTACTTTCGAACCATGTCACTAACAAGCACACATGACATGAAATTATTTTTGCTAGTTAAACAAAACAAAACATGAATCCCTTTTTTAACAACACTTTACTTGCTGTCTGAGCCATAGATTGACAGCTAAATGGGTGATAACTCTCATAGGATAGGATTTCTCCATCCACAAAGCTTGACATTAGGGCCTTTACTTAAAGGAAAAGGCATTGAACCACCCATCATAACGTGTTTCAGTAACTTCACGAAGGCTTTATTCATGATGGACTCTCAATTTTTGTTCTTTTTATTCATTTTTTCCTTTTTTTTTTTGGGCAATCTGCTAGTATGTTTGAAGTTATTGTTCATCCTGAAAAGGGGTGATAACTCTCCTAGCATGGAGACCCCTCCATTTACAAGGCTCAAATTTGAGGGTTAAACCTAAAGGGCATAGGTGCCGAATCACTTGAACTTTCCCATGTTGGTGACATAATAGAGACTATAATGGACAAAAGAAAATAGCATAATTCATTTAGCAATGCATGTATTTAATAATCAAGCAAGATGGTGGGGAGCTTAACCTTGAAAACATACGCAAATAACAATGGAGATAAGGTTATTTCCTGCAACTATGAACTTACCGCAAAAATTTTAGCATTCACATAGCGACACCAAAAATACTCTCAAACAAACATGGCTCTCATGAATAAGATCCATATGACAAGAAAGAGAATATGCACCATAAAACCACAAGAATGTCTTGGCACAATCCAGTTCACACCAAAAAGTTTCAAATTCCCAAATTTCACCTCAGCATGAATCATTCTTCATTTTTCTTCTCCCCACACCTAAATCATGTATTGTAGTCAATGTAAAGAACATTAATAAAAATAAATAGAGTGGTAAACTGAACAATACAACCTGGTAATGTAAGCAAAAATTGCCTCCAAGTGCGATATCTGTAACTACTTGGCTCCACAAGCTTGCCTTCTCTAAAAGCACAGCTTCAAGTGCCCTGTAAAATCACAACTAGCCTCAAAGAACAAAAAAAACGAGTGAAGTACAAAGGTCCTCAAAAAGGGAAGATGGACCCTAAAATGGTTTGGTTGCCTCCCAACAAGCATAAAAGAATCAATCACCAAAAAGATGTAATAAGTATTCACTATATGTTAGGCCCATCAAATTAGTAGACTCAATCACTCTAGGCTCAATATCATTGGCTATCACATGTTTCAGTTGCTGACTATTAACAATTAAAACTCACTCATCTTATGGGTCCAAGATTTGAAACGCCATAGAAGGGGAAACTTATTGAACAACAAATGACTATCCCGCTCGACTTGAACTTGCCAGAAAAGAGTTTCAGCTTAGAATTATAAGGCCAAACTTTCTAATGGGTTCAAATGATTTTTTGAGAATACATTTGTCATTAGAAGCTTTGGTTTTGGCCTTATAAATCTTAGCATTCTTATAGGTTTTATTCCTCAATTCATCTAACTTATTTAATTGAGGTCTACGGCTAGAGCCAACTTGTTATATATCAAAGTTAAGAGAGTTTTAATAACTCGAAAAGCATGACACTCTAACTAAACTGGCAAATGACATGATTTACCAAATACAAGTCTAAAAGGAGACATTCCTATGTGAGTCTCATAGGCAGTGCGATGGGCTCAAAGAGTATCATTAAACGTCAAATACCAATCTTTTCTATCAAGTTAAACCGTTTTTCTCAAGTGTGGACTTAATCTCCCATTTAGACACTTTCATTTGACCACTAGTCTGAGGGTGATAAAGGATAGCTACTTCATGTGTCACTAAAGGGTTTTTAAACAAAGATTCAAATGAACAGTGAAGAAAGTACCTATGTCCATCACTAAGGGCCTGTTCTATTTTGCGTTTTAGATAGATAGATAGATGTAAGGAGATGTAAGGAGCTGTAAGGAGCTGTAAGAAGATAAAAGAAGCTGTAAGGAGCTGTAAGAAGATGTAAGGAGATGTAAGGAGCTGTAACAAGATGTAAGAAGTTACAAAGAGCTGTAAGGATGGATATAAAGAGTTGTTGAATTGTTGAAGAGTTGTATAGTATAATTTGTTTTACAATGACATTTTGGATGAAAAATAATAATATTAAAATAATATACTTATTAAAAATAAACAATTAATTAAGTTAATTACACAACAATAAAATATATTAATCCCCATAAAATTTTGACAAAATTGGATACAACTCTTCAAATAAGCAAAGTATCACCAAAAAAAAAAATTGACAAAATTGGATACAACTCTTCAAATAAATTCCTATTTTAAGTAAATAATTTTAAATATAAATAAATGTATGGTCATCTATAATAATATATATTTCATGTCGAAACTCAAATATAATTTACGTCGTTATATTATGTTTTTATGTTTATGTAAATGTTGTGTTCATCAAATATTTATAAATTTTATATATTGGTACTATCATTAAAAAAATATACATATTTCTGTAACTAAAATAAATGAATGTTATAGAAAATCTATGAGATGCAAGAAGATGTATGAAGATGTAAGGAAATATAAAGAGATGTAAGAAGATGTAAGGAGATGTAAGAAGATATAAGAAGAAGTAAAGATTATGTTAAGGATGTAAGGAGCTGTAAAGAGATGTAAGAAGCTGGAAGGAGATGTAAACTCTTAGCTAAATCCTAAAAAAGGCAAAATAGAATAGGGCCTAAGTGCTTCAAGAGTACCATTTCAACAGAAAATATAATATTTGACAAGACTCATTACTACCTTATGGTCATTTGTTCTGGTGCCGATGCTTACACCCACTTCAACATATAAGCAATAGTGACCACTATGTACACAAATTCAAAAGAGGGTGAGAAAGGACCCATGAAATCAATACCCCAAACATCAAACATTTCAGCAATCAGAATAGGAAAATGAGGCATCATATCTCTATAAGACAAAATGTGAGTGCGATGACACTGCTCACATGCAACACATAATCGATGAGCATCTCTAAACAAAGTGGACTAATAGGACTATATTGATAATTCATATTTTATATGTAATCTTCTCCTTTATTTTCCCTGCTTTTAAGTCTTTGAAATATATTTTTATGAGTAAATAATGCATATTTTATATGATTTTTAGGTAAAAATAAAATAAAAGAATTTGGGAGGAGTTGTTCAATCTTACTTGGATTTTTCACAAGTGCAATGCCTAGAGTCCAAGCCCAAGAGACAAGAAAAAGAAGAAGAGAAGTAAAAGAGCCGTGTGGGCCAATTTTGGCAACCCAGTTTGCGGCCCATCAGATCTCCCACTGCCTAGCTCCTCTTCTCTTTTTCCTTCAAGCCACGCTTGGACCTGTAAGGCGCGGCCCAGCAAGCAACTCAGCCGGTCCACCATTTCCCTCAATCTCCTTCTCTCTCCTGCTTGCACTCTCTCTTCCCCCAGGTGTGTGGGCCTATTTTCATCGGCCCAATGTCCCAACCCATGCTGCCCCAGCCTTCTTCTCTCGCCAGCCATCTCTCCCTCCGTCTAGGCTTATTTTCAATGGCCCAGTTCGGCACCCAAGAGAACCCCTACCAGCCCGCCAGCCTTCTTCTCTCACCAGCCCGTGTGGGCTTATTCAGATGGCTTAACCGAAGCCCAGTAGCCTATCCCTTTTATAATTTCCTACATGGCTAATTGTTAACCTAGTCAAAGCTAATTAAACTTGATTAATTTTAGCTTAAGACTAGCCCTTTTTCATGCAATGTAACAGCCAAATTAATTGAGAATTAATTATTTTCATTAATTTTTGGCACTAAGAGAGGGGGAATTTTCACTATAAAAAGGGGTCATGGGTTGGATTCATGACACATCCATATATGCATTCTTCTCATTCTCTCATCTTCCATATTCTATTTTCTTTAGAGAGTTGAGAGTATTATTGTAAGACAAAATCATTTGGGTTGAGAGATTAAGAAGAAAATAAGCTTTGTTAGCTATTTTTCTCTTCTCTTCTCATCTAATTTGTGAGTCCAATTTAAGAGTTTACATTTGATTATATCATTTGTGTAATTGAGTACAAAGTTTGGACATGGGAAGTGAAATATACCAACTCTAATGGTGTTTTCACTAACTGTGGCCGACTAAACTACTCATTCTAGGATTGGGATGGATTCTTGATAATAATATTCTTTTGCTAATTTCTTATGGGGTTATTTTTGTCTCTTTTATATAATCTTAAGTTTATATTTGATCATAATCTATTTATGAATCTTAATACTAATGTTTAATCATATTGATTACAATAGTTTAATTTGCTATCTTAAATGAATATTAGACCTTGTAGGCTAATATGATGATTATGTAATTGGATTTAAAATTATAATTATTTCAATTGAATAATTTATGCTAGAAATTAGATGAGTTATGTCTAAGAAGAATAATTCATACTAAGCCACTAGATAAATAATCTCATTCGATAATAATAACCAGCTTTTTGACTTATAGCGTAGTGCTTGTAACTTGCGCTGAATAAGTGACAAATTAAATTCCCATTTGAATTAGTAAATCAATATTGGCATCAAAGGTGACATCCAAAGTCCTAGATCTTTCTCCGATTGATTTCTCTCCAATCTCTTGACTTGCTCACTCTTATTTTGCTCCTTAATTCGTTTTGATAATTGAACTCATAAATTGAATTATTCTTTACAATCAGAAACGATAAATTTAAAATCGTTATTGTTCCTCGTGGGATCGACACCCCTATACTAGCTTGTGTACAATTAACCTTATGCACTTACAAGTAAAAAGGATTTTAAAACTAAACATAAAATCCACATCAAGTTTTTGACGCCGTTGCCGAGGAACAAATAGTGATTTGTGAATTTTCTCTTCCTTTTATTTATTTTTTTCCCCTTCCCTTTTCTTTTTTATTTCATTCCCCAATCCCTCCTAATCTAACCATTTTATTTTTGTTCTTCCCGCTCCCTTCTAATCTAACTATTTTTCCTATCTCTTCTAACCTAGTCTATTTTTTTTTTATTTTTTTAAATTTTTCCCCTCTTCCCCACTAATCTAACAACCTAATCTAACTTTTTTTTCTTTTTGTTATTTTATTTATTGTACCTAATCTAACAATCCCTTCCTCTTTTATTTCATTTGTTCTTTTCATTTATTTATTTATTTATTTTATTTTCTTTTATTTGCTTTATTTTGCTTTATTATTTTTTGTTATTTTCCCCCTTCCCTTGGTTCTTTCTATTATTTGTTTATTTTTATTTTTATTTATTTGTTTATTTTTTTTCTTTCTTCTTATTTCTCTCTTCTTATCTCTCTTTTCTTTTTTCTCTTTTATTTTGTTTGGTGGTTATTTTTGTGGTGATTTCATTATTTTTTTTTTTGTTATTTGTTGGTATATGCTTCATAGACGTTCTTTGTGCTTAGATCTTGAACCATATGATCATGAAATTAAACGCTTTCTTCGTACGATAAGAGCTAAGAAAAAGGAATCTAAGAACAAGATGGTTGAACAACCAACCCCACCACCTAAGCAACTTAAGGAATATTTCATTCCCGCCACTTATGACTCACCAACACGATCACTTATGCCCACTGTTATGGTGCCATTTGAGATTAAACATTCTCTTATCTAAATGCTCCCATCGTTTTATGGGCTAGAGTCTGAAAATCCTTTCAAGCAAGTTGATGCATTCTTAGAGATTTGTTCCACTGTGTTTTTAAATAATATCTCTGATGATGCTCTTCACTTGCGGCTTTTTCCTTTTTCTTTAAAAGATAAAGCTAAAGCTTGGTTGAACACTAAGACCAATATCACCACTTCGGATCAATTGCAAAAGGAATTCTTGAAAAAGTTTTTCTCTATTGAAAAACTGACTGCTTTAAGACGTGCTATAACTACTTTCTCACAGAATAAAAATGAACAATTACATGAAAGTTGGGATCGGTTTAAAGAGTTGTTGTGATGTTGCCCTCGTCATGAGGTACCTATGTGGCAACTTATCCAGAGCTTTTACTTTGGCTTAGATGAGTATAATAGGTAGATGGTTGATGCATCATGTAGTGGTAGTTTTTTGTACAAAACTCCTAAAGAAGCTTGGGAATTATTTGAACATTTGAGTGAAAATTCACACTTGCATGCTACTTCCTCATATTCTGATTTGCCTAGGCAATTAGGAAGTAAAGGGGGGGGGTTTATGAGGTTTCACATTCGATTGACCTTTCTAGTAAAGTTGATACTTTAGCTAAGAAATTTGATCAATTGGTGGGTATGAATAAAATGTCTAATGCCCCTAATATGCAAGATGTATGCTCGATTTGTGCTAGTCCCATGCATGCTTCTGTTGATTATCCGTGTATTGATAAGTCTGACTGTGTGATTGAACAAGTGAATGCTACCCAAATATTTCCTCCATCCAACAACCCTTATTCTAATACCTATAATCATGGTTGGAGGAATCATCCTAATTTTTCATAGAGGTCTCAAAATATTGAGAATCCTCAGATCCAGTTTGGTAGACCTACCCCTCCTGGTTTTCAAAACCAGAGATATGCCCCTCCCTCTTCCCATCAAACTTCATCTGGGAGCTCTGATATAGACAAGATAATTTCTGCCCTTGGAATCTTGACCTCTATTGTGCAAAATATTGATTCTAAGGTCCAAGGCATTGAGTCTAAAATACATATAGTTGACTCTCACTCACAATCTATAGCTAAATTAGAAACCCAACATGGGCAACTAGCCATAGCTGTAGGTAAAAGAGAAGAAAGAAAACTTCCAAGTCACTCCACACAGAACCCTAAAGGTCAACAATTTGAACAATTGAAAGCTGTAATGGTTCTTAGGAGTGGTAAAGAAGTGGATAACAAGATAAGTGAGAAGAAACATGATAAAGATGAAGGACTTAAGACCATCGAGAGTGACCTTGGGATTGAAAAAGAGAATGACCAATCTCCTTCTCCTGTTGTGTTTGAACCGACTGTAGCATATAAGCCAAGGGTTCCTTACCCTCAAGCTTTGGATGCACTATTCCCTTCCAAGAAAGACAAAGAAAGAGATGACATCCTAGAGACCTTTAAGCAAGTTAAGGTCAATCTTTCTCTCTTAGAAGCGATTAGACAGATCCCGACCTATGCTAAGTTCCTTAAAGACGTGCACTTTTAAAAGAAAATCTAAAGATGACAAGTCGAAAAAGGTTCTTCTAAGTAACAAGTGAGTTCGATTCTAAAATGTGATACTCCACCTAAGTTCAAGGATCCTGGTGTCCCCACCGTTTCATGTTTTATTGGCAATCACAAAATTGAAAGGGCACTTTTGAATTTGGGTTCTAGTGTTAATTTGATACCATATTTTGTTCACTTAGAGTTGGGATTAGGAGAACTGAAACCTTCCAACTATACCCTTTAGCTAGCTGATAGGTCAGTTAGGACTCCTAGAGGGCAGATAGGTGATGTCTTAGTGCAAATTGATGAGGGACTCTTTCCTATTGACTTTGTTGTGTTGGACATGGATCCCAATCATGCTTCTAAATAAATTCCTTTTATTTTAGGACGTTCTTTCCTAGCCACAGCTAATGCTACCATCAACTGTAGGTCGGGAGTGATGGATGTCTCGGTCATGAACATGAGGGTTAGGCTTAACATTTTCAAAGCTTCTGCTCAACCTATGTTTGAAGATGAATCTGAATGCCTCTTTGTTGATGTGATTGATGCAATGATTGAAGAGGATTTACCTGCTATTCTGAGCAATGATCCCTTGGGAATCTATCTTTCCTATGAGGATTTGAGATTGTTTGACTTAGGAAGTATGATAGGTGAGATGAATTCTACTTTTGACTTCACTCCTCATCTTGAGTCTTCCTTCTGGGTGTTCACTTATGCGCCTCTTCCCCCTTTGGCTAGTTTTCCTATGCCACCTTCTGTTGTGTCCCCACCTAAACTTGAGTTGAAACCTCTTCCTGATTCACTCAAGTATGCATTTTTAAGCCCCAAAGAGACCCTACCTGTTATTATATCTTCTCTTCTATCTTGTGATCAAGAGGAAGAATTGATTCGTATTTTGTCTGATCATAAGGGTGCTATTGGGTGGTCGGTGGCTGATTTAAAAGGGATTAGTCCTACAATTTGTATGCATATGATTCATTTAGAGGACGATGCTAAACCTGTTAGAAAGAAGTTGTTCAAAAAGAAGTAGTAAACCTTTTAGATGCAGGCATTATCTACCCTATTTTTGATAGTCAATAGGTTAGTCCGGTTCAAGTGGTCCCTAAGAAATCTGGCATAACTGTGGTTAAGAATAATGAAGGTGAATTGATTCCCACTAGACAGACCACGGGATGGATGGTGTGCATTGATTACAGGAAATTGAATTCTATCACAAGAAAGGACCATTTTTTCCTTCCATTCATTGATCAAATTTTAGAAAAGTTAGCTGGACAAACTTTTTATTGCTATACCTGTCTATCCTGGTTACAACCAAATACCTGTCTATCCTGAGGACCAAGAGAAAACCACATTTACATGCCCATCAGGTACCTTTGCCTATCAAAGGATGCCTTTTGGGTTGTATAATGACCTTTCACATTTCGCAAATGCATGATGGCCATATTTACTAATTACATTGATAATTTCATGGAGGTTTTTGTGGATGATTTCTCTGTTTTTGGTTTTTCCTTTGATGTGTGCCTTGCTAATCTATCCACTGTGCTAAAAAGATGTGAAGAAGTGAATCTTGTTTTGAGTTAGGAAAAGAGTCATTTCATGGTCCAAGAAGGGATTGTTTTGGGACACAAAGTGTCTAAAAAAGAAATTGAGGTTGATAAAGCCAAGATTAATTTGATTTCTAATCTACCTGTGCCTTCTTCTGTGAAGCAAGTCAGATCTTTCCTTGACTATGCTGGTTTTTATAGGAGATTTATTAAGGATTTTAATAAAGTGGTTCGCCCACTTAAAAATCTTCTTACTAAAAATGCTCCTTTTGTAATTGATGAGTCTTGTGTGCAAGCTTTTGGAAAGCTTCGATCTTTATTAGTGTCAGCCCCTATTGTGCAGTCCCTTGATTTTTCTTTGTCATTTGAGATCATGTGTGATGCATTTGATTTTGCTATTGGGGTTATTTTGGATCAAAGGGTGAATAGAATGCCTCATGTCATTTACTATGCTAGTAGAACACTTATTGATGCTCAAAAGAATTATTCAACTACTGAGAAAGAGTTGCTAGCTGTTGTATTTGCACTTGATAAATTCCGTCCATACCTTTTGTGTTCAAAAGTGATTGTGTTTACTGATCATGCTGCATTAAGACACTTATTGGCTAAGAAAGACACTTATTGGCTAAGAATGACACTAAACCAAGACTCATTAGATGGATTTTGTTACTCCAAGAGTTTGATATTGAAATAAAAGCAGGAAAGGTTCTAAAAATTCTGTTGCAGACCACTTGTCTAGAATCCTTACTAAGTGTACTGATGACTCCGTTAGATTTTCTGACCACTTTTCTGATGAGCAACTATTTGCTGTGTCATATATCCCTCTCCTTGGTTTGCTCACATTGTGAACTACCTTACCACTGGTAAGATTCCTCCTTACTAGTCCAAACAAGAGAAAGATAGGTTCTTCTCACAGGTAAGATATTACTATTGGGAAGACCCTTATCTTTTCAAACATTGCCCTAACCAAGTGGTATGTAGATGTGTCCCCGAGAGTGAAATTCATAGTATTCTCACCTTTTGTCACTCTTATGCTTGTGGTGGTCACTTTGGAGGTCGTAGGACGGCTGCTAAAGTCCTATAAAGTGGGTTCTTCTAGCCCACTCTGTTTAGAGATGCTCACCGATTTTGTCTTGTTTGTGATCGTTGTCAACATATGGGTGTCCTGTCCCGTCGTGATATGATGCCTCTTTCTCCTATTCTGATTGTTGAAATATTTGATGTGTGGGGCATTGATTTAATGGGTCCCTTTTCCCTATCTTTTGGCTTTGTATACATATTGGTTGCTCTTGATTATGTGTCAAAATTGGTGGAAGCTTATGCTACTAGGACCACTGACCACAAAGTAGTGGTTAAGTTTGTGAAAGAGTGTATTTTCTATCGATATGGTACCCCTAAAACTCTTATTAGTGGTGGAGGTAGTCACTTCTGTCATCGATCTTTTGAGACTTTGCTTAGAAAGTATTCTCTGACTCATAAAGTAGCTACTCCTCATCATCCTCATACTAGTGGTCAAGTTGAGGTGTCTAACCGTGAGATCAAGTCTATACTTAAGAAAACGGTTCGACCTGATAGAAAGGACTGGTCTTTGAGATGGCATAACGCTCTTTGGGCCTATCGTACTGCTTTTAAGACTCCCATTGGGATGTCTCCTTATCGGCTTCTTTAGGCTTGTTATTTGCCAGTTGAATTAGAACATCGTGCTTTTTGGGCTATTAAAGCTTTTAATTTTGATATGAAACGAGCAAGTTCTAACCGTAGGCTTCAATTGAATGAATTAGATGAATTGCGTAATGAGGCCTATGAGAATGCTAAGATTTATAAAGACAAAACCAAAGCTTTTCATGATAAAATGATTTCTCGTAAATCTTTTGAAGCTAATTAGAAGGTTTAGCTTTTTAACTCTAAGCTTAAGGTATTTCCTGGCAAGTTGAGATCTAGATGGGATGGTCCTTTTGTTGTCCAACAAGTATTTCCCTCTAGTGTAGTTCAAATTATGGATCCCCAAGATGGTAGAGTTCTTATGGTAAATGGTCAACGTTTGAAACCTGTTGTGACTCATGATATTGACCCTGGTTTAATTGAATCCATCAATCTAGTAGACCCTGTCTATTATGATTAGTGGGTGGGACCTTGCCTAGCTGAAGACCCAAAACTTAGCGCTTGTTGGGAGGCAACCTAATCTTTTTAGAAACGTTTGAGTCTTTTATTTTATTTTATTTTCTTTTCTTTTTGGTGGCTTGTGTTTTTGGGTGTGATTCTTCACTTGGTTTTGGCTTTTGTGGTTGGTGACGATTGTGAAGGTACTTTGCAAGTTTGACTTATTGGGCTTATATGGAAATGATTTTCTCGTGCTATCAGGTTGTGTTGCTCTTTTCTCTATTTCCCTCTTTTTTATTGTTTTTTACATTGAAGGTAATGTAAGGTTTAGGGGTGGGGGAAGGCAAATTGAAAATTTTGAGGAAATTTAAACTTGAAAATCTTTGGGTGAATTTGATTTTGGTAAGAGCTTGAGTATTATGATTATGCATGTTCTACTCTTATTATGTGGATTTGATTCATGTGGTCCATGCTCATTAGAGATTCTTGCTAGCTTTGACTAGTTAAAGGCCAAGATTTTTGCTGTGTTAATGTCGCTATGTAGCCGATTTTGAGTTTAGGATGTAACCCTATTTTCAATGTCACCTTGAGTATTTGATAAGCATTGAGTTCCCCTTTGACTTTTCATTCAAAAATTAAAATAAATTGAATTAATCAAGTCCTGATTCCAGTACCAATGTTCAGGTTCTATCTTTATCCATATCTGTAATCGCCTGAATATGTAGTAAGTGTTTCTCTGAATGTCATCTTTACTCATATCTTTATCCACTCAAGAAAACACATGGAATCAAATAACTTTTGAAAAATTCAGAGTCTTAAAAAAATAAAATTAAAAATTAAAAAAATAAGGTTGATAACGTGACTTGCATTGCAGACTTGATTTTAAAGATGCTCTTGTGATTTCTGTTATATGGGGTAAAGTTTTGCACTTACAGTTTACTACATAGTGTCATTATGCGCTTAATTTGCTTAAATTTTAGCCTATTGACTTAGTTGGAATTAGAAGTGTTTGATAATGAGTGGTGGGTTGGTAGTGAATTGAAATATGTGATGTGAAGTGGACATTTATAGTTGGATCACTTCATTTTCTTTCTTAATCTTATTCTATTTGATGGTTTAAAAGAATATATGCATTAATGATATTCTTTGCTTGAGGACTAGCAAAGTTTTGGTGTGGGAGAGTTGATAATTTATATTTTATATGTAATCTTCTCCTTTATTTTACCTGCTTTTAAGTCCTTGAAATATATTTTTATGAGTAAATAATGCATATTTTATATAATTTTCAGGTAAAAATAAAATAAAAGAATTTGGGAGGAGTTGTTCAATCTTACTTGGATTTTTCACAAGTGCAATACCTAAAGTCCAAGCCCAAGAGACAAGAAAAAGAAAAAAAGGAGTAAAAGAGCCATGTGGGCCAATTTTGGCAACCCAGTTCGCAGCCCATCAGATCTCCCACTGCCCAGCTCCTCTTCTCTTTTCCCTTCAAGCCACACTTGGGCCTGTGAGGCGCGGCCCTGCAAGCAACTCAGCTGGTCCACCATTTCCCTCAATCTCCTTCTCTCTCCAACTTGCACTCTCTCTTTCCCCGAGGCATGTCGGCCTACTTTCAGTGGCCCAATGTCCCAACCCATGCTGCCCCAGCCTTCTTCTCTCGCCAGCCATCTCTCCCTCCATCTGGGCTTATTTTCAGCGGCCCAGTTCGACACCCAAAAGAACCCCCACCAGCCCGCTAGCCTTCTTCTCTACCAGCCCGTGTGGTTTGTTCAGATGGCCCAACCGAAGCCCAGTAGCCAATTCTCAGCAGCCCATCCCTTTTCTAATTTCCCAGATGGCTAATTGTTAACCGAGTCAAAGCTAATTAAACTTGATTAATTTTAGCTTAAGACTAGCCCTTTTCATGCAATGTAACAGCCAAATTAATTGAGAATTAATTATTTTCATTAATTTTTAGCACCAAAAGAGGGGGAATTTTTATTATAAAAAGGGGTCATGGGTTGCATTCATGGCACATCCATACATGCATTCTTCCCATTCTCTCATCTTCCATATTCTATTTTCTTTTGGGAGTTGAGAGGATTATTGTAAGACAAAATCATTTAGGTTGAGGGGTTAAGAAGAAAATAAGCTTTGTTAGCTATTTTTCTCTTCTCTTCTCATCTCATTTGTGGGTCCAATTTAAGAGTTTACATTTGATTATATCATTTGTGCAATTGAGTACAAAGTTTGGACAAAAGAAGTAAAATATACCAACTCTAATAGTGTTTTCACTAACTATAGCCGGCTAAACTACTCATTCTAGGAATAGGATGGATCCTTGGTAATAATATTCTTTTGCTAATTTCTTATGGGGTTACTTTTGTCTCTTTTACATAATCTTAAGTTTGTATTTGATCATAATCTATTTATGTATCTTAATACTAATGTTTAATCATGTTGATTACAATAGTTTAATTTGCTATCTCAAATGAATATTAGACCTTGTAGACTAATATGATGATTATGTAATTGGACTTAAAATTATGATTATTTCAATTGAATAATTTATGCTAGAAATTAGATGACTTATGTCTAAGAAGAATAATTCATGTTAAGCCACTAGATAAATAATCTCATTCGATAATAATAACCATCTTTTTGACTTATGGCCTAATGCTTGTAGCTTGGGTTGAACAAGTGACAAATTGAATCCCCATTTGAATTAGTAAATCAATATTGACATCAAAGGTGAAATCTAAAGTCCTAGATCTTTCTCCTATTGATTTCTCTCCAATCTCTTAACTTATTTACTCTTATTTTGCTCCTTAATTCATTTTGATAATTGAACTCATAAATTAAATTATTCTTTACAATCAGAAAGGATAAATTTAAAATCACTATTGTTCCTCGTGGGATCGACACCCCTATACTCGCTTGTCTGCAATTAACCTTGTGCACTTGCAAGTAAAAAGGGTTTTAAAACTAAACATAAAATCCACGTCACTTATTAGTAGTTCTTTGGCCTTCAAACTGTCCACCAATAGAGGAAAAGTGATGAAATGTAAGCAACTATGATTTTCACTCTCTAGCACACATCTGCAAATTACCTAATTAGAACAATGCTTGATAAGAGTCCTCCTAATAGTAATACTTAGCCTGGGAGATGAACATATATTTTTCCTTTTTAGACCAATGGGAGGGGATCTTACTTGCAGCAAGGTAGTTAATGATATGCACAAAACAAGGAAGGGGGTCATGCAAAACTATTAATAACTGCTCATTGCGAAAGTCATCATGAAAACCACTACTGAAAAAGAGTTGTTAGCTGTTGAATTATCAGTGAAATTATCCTTAATCTCTTGGTGAAACTCTTATAACAAGAGGAACCATCTAATCAACTCAAATTTACTTTCTTTCTTGGACAACACATGTTTTAATGCATAATGATCAGTAAAAATCACCACTTATGAACAAAGAAGGTATAAACAAAACTTATTAAGTTCAAATACAACAACTAATAACTCTTTTTAGTAGTGATATAATTCTTTTGTGAATCAGTGAGAGTTCTGCTAGCATAGTAAATGACATGAGACAACTTTTTCACCTTTTGACCTAGGACTGCCCCCATGACAAAGTCAAACGCATCACACATGATTTCAAACGATAGGAAAAAGTCAGGAGGTTGTATAATAGGGGCTGACACAAGCAATGATTGAAGCTTCTCAAAGGCTTCCGCATAAGACTCATCAAAGCCAAAAAGAGTGTCCTTGCCTAAGAAATTAGTAAGTGGTCTAGCCATTTTACTAAAACATTGATAAACCTCCTACAGAAACCATTATGAGCTAAAAACGATCTCAGCTATCTCACGAAAGTAAGAATAGGCAAGATAGAAATCAAATCAACTTTGATCTTATCAACTTCAATGCCCCTTTTAGAAATTTTATTACCTAAAACAATTCCCTCTAGAGCTATAAATCACTCTTTCCTTAACTCAACGCAAGGTTTGCCTCTTTACATCTTTGCAAGATAGCAAACAAGTTAGTAAGGCATGCATAACATTAACATCTAAATATAGAAAGTCATACGTGAACACCTCAAGAAAAGTATCAATCATGTCAAAAAAATATGGTCATCAGACATCTCTGAAGATTGGAAGGTGCATTACATAACCCAAATGACATTCCCTTATATGCAAAGGTACTCAAATGGCATGTGAAGGCAATCTTTTTCTCATCCTCTGGATAAACAACAAGTTGATTATAACCAAAATAGCTATCAAGAAAGCAATAAAAGATTTGGCCTACTAATCTCCCTAATATCTAATGAATGGAAGGGGAAAGTGATCATGAGTTCAGCTTGCCATAGTCAACATAAACTCTCCAACATCTAGTTTTTCTCACAGGAACTAAATCTCCAACACTATTTTTAACCACAATGATGCCACATTTCTAAGGGAGAACCTGCATAAGACTAACCCATTGACTGTTAAAGATAAGATAAATGACCCTGGCATCTGAAAGTTTCATTACCTCTTTTAAACAACTTCTTTCATGTGTGGGTTCAATTTGCATTGCATCTCGGTAGTGGGTCTAGCATTTTCTTCAAGATTAATTTCATGCATGCAAATCGAAGGATTAAACCCTTTCAAATTAGCAATGGACCATCCTACGGCACAATGTAACAAGATAAAGCACTTACAAACTGGCTCTCTAGGTTTGAAGACAATTGAAAGGAAATGATCATAGCAAGTCTCATTAGGTCCCAAAAACGCACATTGGAGTTTAAGCAATGCCTTTAACTTAAATTTAGGTGGGGATGCCTTGGAGGGAGGGAAGGGACAACTAGCTAAAGGACGTAATGGCTTATATCTTGACAATCAAGAATAAGACGCACATATACATAAATACACATACACATACCCACACACGCACGCACCCATGCACACAGACACGTACATACGTATGTACATACATACATACATACATATATATATATATATACATATACATATACATATACATATACACATATATATACGTATACATATATATATATATATATATATGTGTGTGTGTGTGTGTGTGTGTGTGTGTGTGTATATATGATTATATGTGTTATATATATATATATATATATAATATATGATATTATAGTGTGTGTGTGTGTGTGTGTGATGATGGGTGTGTGTGTGTGTGTGTGTGTGTGTGTGTGGTGGTTATATATATATTACATATAACATATATATATAATACTATATATCAGATAGATATATATCATTCACCATATATACATATATATATGTGTGTAGTGCGTGTGTGGTCGTGTCGTGCGTGTTGTGTGTGTGTGTGTATATATGTATGTATACACACACATGCACGCACACATATATCACACAACACACACTATCACCTATACACCCACACACACACAATATATATATATGTTTCGTATGTATGTATATGTATGTGGATGGCTGTATTATGTATAGCATGTATAGTATATGTATATTATATATATATATATATCTAATACATTATATATATATCATATATCTCATATATATATATTAATATATCTATATATATATTTATATATATATAATATATAAACATATATGTGGTATATATTATATATGTTGGGGGTGAGATATATAATATTATTGAATATATAATATAGATATATGATCTATTATATATATATATGTATATAATATATTATAGTATTATGTATGGTGTATATATATATATATATATACTATATATATATATATATATATATATATATATATATATATATGTATGTATATATATATATATATATATATATATATATATATATATATATATATATTGTTCAACCTGAAATTATTATATTTTTTATACGCTTTACTATCTAATATTTACTCTAAAATAAATAATTAAATTAGGATTTTAATATGTTTTTATTTATTTTGTAGGAATACTGAAATTTGGATAAATTGAGTGTTAAAGGATTTAGAAGAAGCACTATGGATCAAGAAATAACGAGAAGAGAAGGAAGACAGCCCAATGGCCCACACCCACGAGCCCGGTCCAGCGGCCCAGCTGGTTTCTTCTCCCATTCTCTCCCTTCCCTTTTCTCTTTGCCTACGTAGGCCTGGCCCAGTTTGTACACCAGATCTAGTCTCCCCCTCTCTTTCCTTCTTTTCTCTTTTTCCTTGTTTTTTCTTGTGGGTCGGCCCATGCGACTCTCCAGCCTTCTCTGCTCTTTGATCTTGAACCTGCCCTCTCACGTACCCCAGCATGTGCAAGTCACATGCAGCCGGCCCCCCCATCCCCCTTTCTTCCTCGTTGGTTTCAACCCAGATACAATAACCCCCCTCCCTAGCCTTTCTGCTTCTTCCTCCTTGTGTCTTCTCATTTGCCCAGCTACAACCGAAAACAGAGAGCCCAGAAATAGCGTTGGTGCATTTGCTCCTTCGCCTCCCTCTCTCAGCCATTTTGTCCTCTCTCTTTCCTCATCAATTAATCCAACATCATCACCATCATAAAGGCAACAGTTACAAGATAAAGGAACCAATGGGGGGGCTCAAATGTCAGCGTTTTTAATGGGGCCGAAAACAGAGGGTAGTAGATTAGCATAGAGTAGAGTAGATTAGGGGACAAATTGATGTATTTTCGTTTCCTTATTTTCGTTGAACTCTGGATTTGATTGTCTAAATTCTAAAGAAATTTATATTTCCCTCATATTCTTGTTCAGTTTAAGAAAGAGAATTTAGGCTTTGGAGTTGAATTACTTTTGCTTCGCTTGAGTTCTCCATTGCCTTTGTTCCACTGTACCCAAGTTTTGACTTGCTGGAGTTTGGTTCGAATTACCCTAAGCTCAGATTTGCTTTGCTGAGTTTGTTTCCCT
Organism: Carnegiea gigantea; assembly: GCA_029747015.1. Lineage (NCBI taxonomy): Eukaryota > Viridiplantae > Streptophyta > Magnoliopsida > Caryophyllales > Cactaceae > Carnegiea > Carnegiea gigantea. The sequence goes on along the minus strand of JAKOGI010003330.1, from coordinate 15,944 downwards.
TGTACTTCGTTCTCCTCTGCTCCTGCACCCAAATTCATGAAATAGTTACAACTAAGTGTTGGTGGCTTGATTTATTTACAATTTGGTTCTTGAGCTTTCTTTAGTGAGATTCCTTGTCAGTTAGATTATTGTTCCCAATTCTATCAATTTATCTTGTTTATTTAGTCTATCAATTTGTAGAATAACTTAAACTTGGAGTTAGTTAATTAGCATCTAGTTTTAATTTAGTTTAAAACTTTACTAATCGAATTTCACAACCATCCCTGAGGACGACACCCGTAAGTTTTACAACGATAAACCATACCTTTGCGGAAATTATTAACAAGTTTTTGGCACCGTTGTCTAGGATGACGCTGGGAAATTAGCTTGCATTGAGTCGTAGTTTAGTATTCGAGTCGATCGAGTCGTTTTCATTTTAATTTTAGAGTTGTGATTTTTTTTAAGTTCTAGTTGAGTCGTTATTTCATTTTAGTAATTTAGTTTAGTTTTTGAGTTTGAATTTTGTTAGTATTTTGATTTTGATTTTTGATTTTTGTTGAGATTAGTTTCATTTTGATGTTATTCACTGCTTAACAAAACTGTATTAATGAATTTAGTTTATGTGCAGCAGAAAGATACAAGGTAGACTGATCTTAAGAAAAATAACCAGTGCAGATTTTTCATTAATTTTAGCATCCGTTTGAATTTTCTGGAACAATTCTGGTGTGATTTTTGCTGTGTTAATATTTTTCCTAGATTCGGCATAATTTTTAGAGTTTGTGCGAATGTGTCTAGAGTTTTTGGGACTGTTTGGATTCTTCTGTGAATTTTGAAATTAATAATTTGTTTGCATTTTTCTGCACTATTTTGAGACAGAAAAAAATTGGAAAAAACTATATTTATGTCCCTTGTGATGTTTAGAATTTTATGTGTATTTATTTCTAATTTTAGGAGTTTTATTTTCTATTTTAATGTTATTTGTAGAATTAGGTTATTTAGGTTTAGTTTATTTTCTAATTTTCTTTTATTTTATTGGTGTTTGTGCTTTTGTCATTTTCTACTTATTGTTTTTAGGCTTGATTCTCTTTGTTTATTTTATTTTGTGGTAAAAGAATGGAAAAAAATAGAAAAATCAAAAAAAAATCCCAAAGACAAGATCATAAAAAGAAAATGGTGCATAAGCTTTGTGTTTGTGCTCTTTTGTTTTTCGTGTTAGGTCGAGTCTTATTTGAGTCTTTCTTTTCTTTTTCTAATATAGTTTTATTTTTGTTAGTTTATTTTGTTTTGTCCACTTAATTATTTGAGTCTCTTGTCTTTGAAAAACTAGCGTGGGATACCTATGCGTTTGAACAAGCCAAAAATAATTTCAGATACCCAACTTCTGACAAGTTTTTCATGCTAACCCTTACCCCCAGGATCATTTTAGAAACTCACATATCCCATATTATTTTTATATGTCTCCTATGTTGTGCGATTATTGTGAATCTTCTAACCATGATGTTCACACTTGCCCTTTTCGTGCTTATATTGATTCTACTTGTGCAAGTGTTGAAAAGAAGATTAATGATATGACTGAGAAACTGGTAGAGACCATGAAAAAGAAAATTACTAAATATTCTCAATGTTTTAATCCAAGTAGGAAGAATTGCAGTGAGCCTGAATCTAGTTTAGGATTTCCTAAACCTAACGTTAGTTTTTATGATGATTTTGAGCCCTCTTTTTTTGCTAGGCCTAACTTGAATGAAGACATGCCTTTGCCTAGTCAAGAACAAGAGAGTAGCCTCCCTATGTCTCTATCACCTGACCTTGCATCTCACATTAGCTCATCTAATGACATCATTGAGGATGTCCTTGTTTCTACCGACCCACCCACCCCTTTTTATGAATCTTTTGAGTTTAAGAGGGGCCAGAATCTCCAAGAAATTGTGAGTTAGATATGAGCATCACACCTAAAGCTGAGCATCGTGATCTAGATGATTCAAAGGATATTTCACAGGAGACATGTGAGGAGGTGATTGAGCCCACTACTATTTTGGACTTTGATGATGATATTCTTTCTATAGAATATGAATGTTTTTCATGTAGGTTTGATGTCAATATGGTTTGGATATGGATCTTTGTGCTGAATATGAATCTTTTTCTTTTGACCTCATCCAACCTGACTTCCTTTTTGAATCTCACAGAGTCTGAATCTATTGAGTATGAGAGTATTGCCAATAAAAATTTTGCTTTAGACCAGACTCATACGCATATTGGACTTAGCAGACTTGTGGACTTAGGACCCCCTATTTTTCCTAGACCGCTCTTTCATGATGATATACTTTCCAGACCGATGACCCACTTACTGGCTACTTTTTAGTACCTCTATCTGATTTCTAATTGGGCTCAACAGTTTCACAAATTGAAGAGGGCCCTCACTTGTGCTGCATTATTATAGTGGATGTACTCTATTTGATACTAAATCTTACATGTTCATTGTCTTAATTTTATCGAGAGTTGGTCTTCAGTGTTTGACAAGCTTCTTCGTACTTTATTGAGATTTGATATGAGTAGCAATGTTGCTTTTGATATGGAGTGACTGATGCTCCATACACCTCTATTTGCACGGATTTCTGGAGGCTATAGTTTAGGCGTAATTCAACACCTGACCTGGTGTAAACGTCCCTTTTTATCTCCTCTTTTGAATTTGTTTTCTTTTGTATATATTTGTGGCTGTCTTTTATTTTCGTTTTCTTTTTGAGTTTTAGAGTCGTGTCCTTTTTTTTCTTTTTGAATCTTAGTCTTCTTTTTATACCTTTGTTTTTCTTTTTAGTTTTTTTCTTTTGTCTGTTTCTTTTCACTCTCAATGAAGACATTGTGAGATTTAGGTATGGGGGTGGCAAAATCTTGAAAGTTTGAAAACAATTGATGAAAATTTTAAAAAAAAAAAGTGAAAAAACATTGAAAATTTTTAAAATCGAAAAAGATTTTTGTTTTTAGGGGAGGTTTCGCACTATTCTGATTAGCTTAAATCCCCAGTGCTTTCATTATTAGCTTGTATGTAAGGCTGATGTGCATGTGAGGTCTCCGTCCTTGGTGTGTCATTCTAAGCCCCAATCCTAAACCGTAATCCCTATTTATACCATCATCATTGTCTTAGGGTCTTGTCCTTCCATGATTGACTCTCTCACTTGTCTTTGACACGACTACTTTGGTTTTTGTTTGTATTCCCAAAAAAAAATACAAAAAAAGAAGAAAACAAAAAAAAAAGAAAATGAAAAAAATGAAAAAAAATAAAAATGGAAAAAAAGGAAGAAAAACAAAGGAAATGAAATAAGATTAGGAATGACAAGTATCCATTTAAGGCATATGCTACTGGGCGTTACCCTTTGAGGCATATGCTACTGGGTGTTACCCTTTGAGCCAATACTATTAGGAAAGCTTGCTTCCTATGTTATTAAATCAATAATGAAATTTGTGTTAGTCAAGTGGGATTGAGTTCGATTCTGGTAACCCTAAGCCCTAGGATGATAATGTACTTGCACATGAGCACTGGGATGGATTCAAAGTGTGAAAAGTTAGTGCTTTGGTGTCATTCATGGGTAAAGAGCCTTGATGAGTGCATTCTGTTTATATACAGGCCAATATCTTTGCGATTTGGGTGATTTAATTGATTAGAATGTGTATATATCTTTCTCCAATTTTGTACATATTAATTTTTGAAAAAAAAACTAAAAAAGATTTTTGAGTTTCTGTTTAAGTTTTCTTTTATAGATGTTGATTTAGAGAGTACACAACCACAAGAGGGGGGTGAATTGTGGTGTCCGATTTTCGCAAGTTGCTGGCAAACAGTCTTAGATCCTGTTCGCACAGGTTGTTTCTGAGATAAGCAGAAGCGAAAATCCAACAAAATTGAATGCGGTAATAATGGACACAGGATTTTTACGTGGAAAACACCTCTAGCCCAACTGAGGTGAAAAAACCACGACCTACCTCGTGTAGGATTTACACACTTCACTAAACGGGCTAAATACGTTACAATAGTAACACACCTTGTTACAAATTGCAACCCACGTAACCGTCTTCCCTAAGACAGGTTACCCCACGTCCAAAATCCCCTTGATTTCGACACACACTCAACTCACTTTTGTGAAAGAAGAGTATAAAGAAAAACACCCTATTACAATGCTTCTCAACTAAGCTAATATAGGGTACAATGAAGTCCTAGTATGCCAACTTTGAAAGCTCAAATAACTCACTCACTAGACACGGTTTTCTTTTCAAACTTTTAAGCTCATGAACACTGAATTTTTCTTTTTGAAAACCGATGCTTCTAACGTTCTAAGAAGCGACTTTATATAGTGCTTGGAAAAACAATTCCTCAAATTTTTGGAAACTAAAATCCCTAAAGAATATAGAATTCTTTAGCCACAAGGGATGAGGAAACATGAGCTGGAAACACTTCCTAAACCGTGTGCATAAGGCGGTGATTCTCAGTAACTAGCCCATGTTTTTCTCAACAACCTTATCCACTTGCCAAAAATTGGATATTCTTTTTATTCAAAAAGATTTTGCAAATCCCCTTAGATTTTAATAATCGTTTTTAGGGTAAGGGGTAAGATACTCCATAGAAAAATCTTTCTTGCAAATCTTGGAGAAGCTGCTCAAAATCCAAAAGATAAAAACGTGAAAAATTATTTTTCGCAAGCTTATTCTGGAAACACCCTGAGCATCCTGTTTCCAGAATTGTTTCGAAGGGTGATCCGAAATATTTTCCAAAAAAAACAAAACCGTTTCAAGTAAGTGGTAAGTTAAGACTTTCTGATTGGCATATTAACAAGAGTCTAAAAATATAAAACCAAATTAAATCAAGACATCTTGTTGTAACCATTAATCATCTTGCAGAAAGCCAAATTTGCTGCAAACATTTCACAGGATCTGTTCCTCACGGCTGCACTTATATCCTGTGCTTCAAACACTTCGCAGAACCTGTTCTTCACGGCTGTTCTTGTATCGCTAACTTGAGTACCTGTTCTTGATAATCCATTAGTCAAGCAGTTTTAAGACTTGAGAACAGCAGTAAGAATTTGTTTAGAAAGCCTGTTTGGCGCAACAACAACACTTGGATTTGTTATCATCAAAACCTTATACATTCTAACAAATTCCCCCTTTTTGATGATGACAAACCAAGTGACCATATTGACTTTCAAGGACAATTGAAGTGATTAGTGCCAATTTTTCACATTCACATGAAGCAGTGAGTATCGAAAAAAATGTAAGAAAATTAACACGTCCATGGCAAAACTAAAACAATATTGGTCATCCTATCTTCCCCCTTTTAGCATCATGAAAAAGTAGAAGCGAACAGTCAAACAGAGGGTGTTTGTGATCACCACCACTTGGGTAATGGAGGAAAGTCAACAGGTGATACACTCAAGTGTGTTGGTACGGTAATGAGATTAGCCATTCTAGTCACACATAAGCAATTCACAGCAAAAAGCAGGCAAGGCAAAGCCAATCAAAAACCAAGATAACCTGTCATTCACCAAAAGAGTGCAACATAATACAAACTGGCAAGAGAGGATAGCTAAGAGAAGTGAGAACAATCTTTGAGAACAACCGATGGAAACAGCTTATGGGGGGTGATCAGGGAGTAGGAGAAAATTTTGTTGAAAGGAAAGAGAGAAGGGCGAGGAGATCTTCATGGCGCTTAGCATTTAGAGCTTTTTCATCGTCCAGGGCAGCCTTCACAGCAGTAAGCTCAGCACTGAGTCGAGAGTTTTCCTGCAGAGCAGCCTCAAGTTTGATTGAGGAATTGCCAGGAACAGGAGGACGAGGTGTTTTTGTCCCCTGTTCTGATGGAGACCCCTCAACCAAAGTGTATCCACACCCCATAAGGGTGTTACTCTCAATCTCATCAATGAACTGAGCTCCCACCTTCTTCTGCAATGTCACCCCAAAATGCTCAAAGACACTAGTCAGGAAGAAACCATACCCCAGGTCATGTTCCCTGGAGGTGTTTGCAATTCTTGCAATATGCCGAACTATGATGGCAGGAAGGTTGATTTGCTCTTTTTTGTCCATCAGGTCCATAAGACACTGATCCATGGCATCGGCAAGATTTCGACCCTGGTCTCGAGGAATGACATTCTTGATAATAAACCAAAATATCAATTGATGGAGCGATGTCATGTCCCCTTTCTTCACGGACTTAGGTGTTTGCTGGCTTGGTTGCTGGCTAAATTTCTGGAAGAGCTCCAGCAGCCTGGCTGTCCCTGGAATATTCTTGTCTTCTCTCACATATATATCAAAGCCCGTGGAGGGAATCCCCAGAATTTCCCCTAATATCTTCGCATCAAAGCGAAGCTGTTGCCCATTAACAATACTTGTCACCACTCTTTCGGTGACAGTGCAGTTGGCATAGAACTCTGCCAACTCATGTACAGAACACCCCAGCTGGGTGTTTGTAAACAGCTCATACCACCCCTGTGCACGCAGCTTGTGCAGAAACACCCCCAGACCCTATTCCTCAAAATATTTTACCTTGATAATTTTGCCCCAGATGACCCATCTCTGAAGCAATTGGGTTAGTTTAGCTGAAATGGCAGACGGAGTAGACTTCTTGGCTCTCTTAAGTTGGGGCTCAGTAGGAGGGTCTTGTGTGGAGGCGTGTTTGAGGGAGGCTTTTCTCTTGGGAGTTTTGAGTTGTGATGGTTTAGAGGGTAAAGTGGAGGTTGATTTTGGTGTAGGTAGAGGCTTATCCTCTGAGGACTCCGAGAACACGGGAGTGCCCTGTTTGAAGGAGGTGTTCTCAGTGTCGCTATCTGATGAAGGCTCAGAGGAGGAATCAATTTCCTCAACAACAGGAAATGACTGTTTAGCAGGACGAGGCGTGGATTGGAAAGCAATTCGGGCTGATTTTCGAGTTGGCCTGTTTGTGGGTTTGGCCAAAGAGGGGATTTTGTGGTTTTGGTTTAACAGGGGTTTCACTTTTTGAGGGTTCTTCAGTCTGGCCGCTTTTAGGCCTTGATGGTGGTCGTGTTCTTGGCATTCTAGTACGCCTAGCCATAATTTTGTACCTTTTGCATTTCTCACCGGTTTGTGTTACCGGTGTGGCTTGTGCAGGCTTCACAGGAGACTCCTCCATTTGACCACTACTTCCCCCTTCTTCTTTTGACTAATCCTCCCCTAGGTCATCCTTAAAAACCTCAGGCCCTGTTTCGGCCCCTGTTTCCTGCTCTGGAAACAGCCCAAACGAATTGATGTCATCTAGGCCATGTTCAAACAGAAAGAGCTCATCTAAAGCCCCAATTTCTCGGTCAGATGCCCCAACAGGTCTTTGGGGTTCTCCAGACTGTTGACATGTGCCCGATTCACCAAACAAAATTAAATCCCACCCAAATTTATAGGGAATGTCTTCCAATTTTAGACCTACTGTTCTAAGGTCTATACTCTTCAAAAACCCAAAAGGTTTGCAGATAATTGGGTGAGATGGTTCAGTGGATTTACCTTCCATTAACGCTGCCAGAAACTGTGTAGGTGCAAACAGGGCTGTGGCTGTTTGCAAGGCTGTACTTGGTGACTGGTTGCCCTGGGTTACGGTCGAGGAACTCTCGGTGTTGATGGGGGACGCCATTTTTTCAAAGGAAGGAGAAAGATTAGGGTTTCTTGAGCAGATTTTCAGAGCAAGAGGAATTTCGGTTGAGGTGAGAGAGTGAAGCAAGTTTTAAGAGAGATTTTAAGAGAGAGAAGCGTGCAAGATCTTTTAAAGATTTTGCCCGTTTTGCAATGGGCTTTAGCATTGAATTAGGCCGCGCACTCCTCGGAAGGTGTTTTAGCGATTCCCAACTAGTTGCACATATTTGACAAACAAGAGGCGTACCTGTTTCTGATGCTTGTTCTTGAGGTTACTTGCTAGGTAACATGGGACAATAAGGGCAATCTCATTAGACCTCAACGAGTGTCAGTAGGTTGCATACCTCACATATGCTAAACATAGCACAGAAGTTGATTGCAAACAAAAATTTAATATGTTGTACCCATAGCATTTTAAATTTTGCCAACAGGGAGAGAGAACAGGATGGTCAAGTTATTTTAATTAAACCTAGTTCGAGTCTATTCCTTTCAAATTGTTCTCTAGTCAATGCCTTTGTGAATATATCAGCAATTTGATTTTCAGTGGCACAAAAATTCATTGAGATCACTCCTTTTCAACATTGTCTCTTAAAAAATGATGACGAATGTTAATATGTTTTGTTCTTTTGTGTTCACATGGATTGTTGGCAATGTTAATTGCACTTGTATTGTCACAATAAATAGGAATGCATTCTATGTCAACACAAAAGTCCTTGAGTTGTTGCCTTATCCATAATAACTGAGCACAACAGGATGCAGCTGCCACGTATTCAGCTTCTGCTGTGGACAATGCAACAGAGAGTTGTTTCTTGGTTGCCAAGATACCAAACAAGGTCCAAGAAAGTGAGCCATACCTGAGGTGCTTTTTCTATCAACCAAGAACCCCGTATAATCAGCATCAGCATACCCAACAAGATCAAAGTTGCAATCTCTAGGATACCATAAGGCTAGATCAGGTGTATGTTTTAAGTATCTTAAAATCCTTTTTACAGCCTTAAGATGAGTTTCTTTAGGGTTTGACTGAAAACGTGCACATAGACCAACACTGAAAACAATGTCAGGTCTACTAGCCGTTAGGTATAGGAGTGACCCTATCATGCCCCTATAGGATTTCTCCTCAACTCAGGGACTACCATCATCCATTACCAACCTGGTTGAGGGAGAGATGGGAGTATCAATGGGCTTGGCCGACTCCATCCTAAAACGCTTAAGTAACTCTTTGATATACTTTTGTTGATGGATCATGGTGTCGTTTGAAGTTTGCTTGATTTGCAAGCCTAGAAAGAAATTAAGCTCACCCATCATGCTCATTTCAAACTCACTCCTCATCATTTTTGAAAATTCATTGCACAAATCATGATGAGTTGCACCAAATATGATGTCATCGACATATACTTGGACAATCAACAAATGTTCCCCTTAGATTTTAGAAACAAGGTATTGTCTACCTTGCCTCTTGTAAAATCATTTTCCAATAAAAAACTTGACAACCGCTCATACCAAGCTCTAGGGGCTTGTTTCAAACCATAAAGTGCTTTGTCAAGTTTGAAAACATGGTTAGGAAATTCATCACTTTCAAAACCGGGGGGTTGTTTGACATACACTTCTTCTTTGAGGTACCCATTTAAAAATGCACTTTTGACATCCATTTGATACAACTTGATCTCCATATGGGCTGCAAATGCTATCAAGATTCGAATGGCCTCCATCCTTGCAACAGGTGCAAAGGTTTCTTCATAATCAATTCCCTCTTCTTGGTTGTAGCCTTGAACCACCAGCCGGGCCTTGTTTCTAGTGACTGTTCCGCACTCATCCAGCTTGTTACGAAACACCCACTTGGTTCCAATGATTGTTCTATCCTCTGGCCGTGGCACAAGGTGCCATACCTTGTTCCTTTCGAACTGATGGAGTTCTTCTTGCATGGCTGTGACCCAATCTGAATCTGCAAGGGCTTCATTAATATTCTTAGGCTCAATTTTTGAGAGAAAAGCATAGAAAGCATAGAAAATTTTGAGTCTAGATCTAGTTTGAACTCCTGCATTAATATCAGACAAAATTTGATCAAGAGGATGTGAACTTTGGTATTTTCATGATCGTGGTGAAAGTGGATTCACAGACTCGCTCTCCATTCTAACTGGAATACTCGGTGAAACAGGTTCAGAACCTGTTCTCGAGCCTGTTTGGGAGCTTGTTCCTGGATTTATCCCTGAAGGATTCGGCTGGTGTTGTCCCGAACAGGGTTCCACCCTGTTTCCCCCTGTTTGGTTCACACCTTGCTTACCTTCCTGAAGAACAGCCTCAGACCTTGCTTCCTCCGATTGATCCTTACCTTGTTCACCTTGAAGCAACACGTCTTTTCTAACAAGACCTAGTTCGAAGTCTTCTTCCTGTGCATCATTCTCGCTTAGAGAGTTAGTTTCATCAAAAAGCACATGCACACTTTCCTCAACACACAAGGTTCTCTTATTAAACACTTTGTATGCCTTACTATGCGAGGAGTAACCAAGGAATATTGCTTCATCACTCCTTGGATCAAATTTTCCTAAGGCATCCTTTCCATTATTATGCACAAAACATTTACAACCAAAAACTCTCAAATGCATAATATTAGGTTTTCTTCCCTTGAAAAGTTCATAAGGAGTTTTGTTAAGAATAGGTCTAATCATGCATCTATTTATAATGTAACATGATGTATTCAAAGCTTCAGCCCAAAAGTTTCTAGGAAGACCACTAGCAACAAGCATTGTTCTAGTCATGTCCTCTAGAGTGCGATTTTTGCGTTCTACCACCCCGTTCTGTTGGGGTGTTCTTGGAGCTGAAAAATTATGATCAACACCATACTCATTACAATAATCAATAAAGCTCGAATTTTCAAATTCTGTACCATGGTCAGACCTTAGGCATACCAAGGAAGTGTCCTACCCTCTTTTCAGTCTTTTTAATGAAAGCAAGAAATTTTTCAAAAGTTTCATCTTTAGAAGCCAAAAACAAAGTCCAAGTGAAACGAGAGTAGTCATCCACTATCACAAGCACATACCTCTTACCACCTCTACTCATGATCCTCATTGGACCACATAGATCCATATGTATCAATTCAAGAGGTCGAGTAGTGCTTACACACCTTTTAGATTTAAATGAATTTTTGACTTGTTTGCCTTTGGCACATGCATCACATACCTTGTCATCATTGAATTTGATGGAAGGTAAGCCAACCACTAAGTCTTTGGTTACAAGTTTGTTCAACAGATGAGTAACTTGCATGACCTAGTCTTTTGTGCCAAAGTATAACATCATCATTTAAGGCACTCAAACAAGTCAAATTATTTTGGGGAAGAGTAGAAATACACACTTTATAAACATTTTTGTGTCGCTTCCCCCTCAACACAACATCTCCTGTGTTCATATTTACAACCAAGTAACGTGTTGGAGAGAACACTACTAGGTTGTCTTTGTCACACAGTTGGGACACACTTAGCAAGTTGTGTTTTAATCCATCCACAAAATAAACATTGTCAATTGAATGGGAGAGTGACTCACCTATCTTACCTATACCGACAATTGTCCCGGATTTGCCATTTCCAAATGCCATACTCCCTCCTTCTGAAGCTGTAAGTGAGAGAAAATTGGATTTTTCACCAGTCATATGCCTCGAACACCCACTGTCAACATACCACAGCTGCTTGTTCCCTAGGTTGTTCCCTGCGCTGTTTGCTGGGTTGTTTGCTGGGTGGTTTTCTCTCACTTCAGCCTGCAAAACAGATCATAGGTTAGTTTTGGGAACCCAGATCCACTTGGGTCCCATTCCTTTAGACGTACAAATCTCATCTTTCCTAACCCATATTTGTTTTACATAAGCTGTGTTCCTTTTAATGGCATACTTTCTCGAGGGACAAGTATAGCGATAATGACCTGTTTTACCACAGTGATAACATACAATGTTCTCAGATAATCCTACGTATTTTCTATTCACTGGGTAGGTTATCTTAGGCACAAAACCTAGTCCTCTTCTATTTCGACTATGATGTGTGTTTAACCATTCAAGCGCCCTTAAGGACCTGTTCCAGAGCTTGTTTGTGACAAGGTCTAATTCCATTTGTTTTATTTTCTCAAGCAAGTTTTTGTTTTCTTCCAGCAAAGATTCGACCTTTCTTTTTAAGTCAAGAGATTCGTTTTCCAGCTCAGTCAGATTAATAGAACAAGTCTCTTCTTTCATGAGTAGAGTCTCTTTAAGCACATTAATGTTTTCATGCAAGGCCAGTGTCTCTTTGTCAACTTCAACTTTTTCCAATTTAAGAGTTTTATTTTCAAGTTCTAGATCACGAACATCCCTTTTTAATTCAGCACATATATCCATTACAGAGTACACTAATTCCTCAAGAGTTGATTTATTTAGACCACGTACCTTGTTCTTGAGTTGAGTCAGACTATCTGCTGATCCATCATCTGAATCAGTGTCACTTCTTGCCATGAGTGCTACATCAGCTTCCTTGGCTTCAGACCTTTCCTCATCCTCGCTTGAAGCACCCCAAGCCGCGAGCATAGCTTTTGAGAGTCGTTTCGCTGAGCTGCTTACACCCTGTTTCCTCCCCTGTTTTCTAGGGTGTTCGGGTTCTTGTTCCTCCTTGTGTAGTGGGCAGTTTCTCACAATGTGGTCTAGCTTGCCACACTTGAAGCATCCAGAGAACTATTCCCGAGAGGTGTTCCTGCCCTTGCCGAAGTCCTTCCGTTTGCTGTTTTCTTTAACTTTCTTGAAGAACTTCTTAAATTTTTGAGTTATCATGGCAATCTCCTCCTCATCAGAATCTGAATCATCTTCTAAGGCCTTTAGTGCAAGACCTCGATCTTTTTTTATCTCATCTTTCTGCTGAGAATTTTTTCTAAGTTCATATGTTTGGAGATTTCCAATCAGCTCATCTAGGGTGATCTTGTTCATGTCCTTAGCTTCTTGGATGGCCGTGACTTTCGCTTCCCAAGAATGAGGTAAAATTCTTAGGATTTTCCTCACCAATTCTTCGATGGTGAATGGATTTTCCCAGGGATTTCAACTCATTCGTTATGTGAGTGAAGCGAGTGTACATGTCCATCACACTTTCACGATCACCCATCTCAAACAGCTCATATTTTCTCATAAACAATTCAATCTGGAATTGTTTTACCTGATTGGTCCCTTCGTGAGCTATTTACAAAGCATCCCAGATCTCCTTGACCGACTCACATTCAGATATGCGAGTATATTCATCAGGACCTAGGCGAAATATAGAAGTTTCTTGGCTTTGGCATTCTTCTCCATCATTTTGTAATCTTCAGTATTGAAATCTTTAGGCTCCTTGGGGATTGACTTTTCATCTTTAGTTATTTTCTCAGGGATGAGTGGTTCATTCTTGATGAGCATCCACAACTCATAGTCCTCGGCTTGGATGTAGTTTTCCATCCTATTCTTCCACCAACCATAGTGTTGGCCATTGAAGTATGGTGGTCGAGTTATGGATTGACCTTCCAGCATGCCTTGTGGGGTATTCATCTTCAAGGATCTCTCAAGGTGTTAGCCTTTCAAAGGAGAACCTGCTCTGATACCACTTGTTGATTTAGAGAGTACACAACCACAAGAGGGGAGGTGAATTGTGGTGTCCGATTTTCGCAAGTTGCTGGCAAACAGTCTTAGATCCTGTTCGCACAGGTTGTTTCTGAGATAAGCAGAAGCGAAAATCCAACAAAATTGAATGCGGTAATAATGGACACAGGATTTGTACGTGGAAAACACCTCTAGCTCAACTGAGGTGAAAAAACCACGACCTACCTCGTGTAGGATTTACACACTTCACTAAACGGGTTAATCACGTTACAATAGTAACACACCTTGTTATAAATTACAACCCACGTAACCGTCTTCCCTAAGACAGGTTACCCCACGTCCAAAATCCTTTTGATTTGGACACACACTCAACTCACTTTTGTGAAAGAAGAATATAAAGAAAAACACCCTATTACAATGCTTCTCAACTAAGCTAATATAGGGTACAATGAAGTCCTAGTATGCCAACTTTGAAAGCTCAATTAACTCACTCACTAGACACGGTTTTCTTTTGAAACTTTTAAGCTCATGAACACTGAATTTTTTGCCTTTTTGAAAACCGATGCTTCTAACGTTCTAAGAAGCGACTTTACATAGTGCTTGGAAAAACAATTCCTCAAATTTTTGGAAACTAAAATCCCTAAAGAATATAGAATTCTTTAGCCACAAGGGATGAGGAAACATGAGCTGGAAACACTTCCTAAACCGTGTGCATAAGGCGGTGATTCTCAGCAACTAGCCCATGTTTTTCTCAACAACCTTATCCACTTGCCAAAAATTGGATATTCTTTTTATTTAAAAAGATTTTGCAAATCCCCTTAGATTTTAATAATCGTTTTTAGGTAAGGGGTAAGATACTCCATAGAAAAATCTTTCTTGCAAATCTTGGAGAAGCTGCTCAAAATCCAAAAGATAAAAACGTGAAAAATTATTTTTCGCAACTTATTTTGGAAACACCCTGAGCGTTCTGTTTCCAGAATTGTTTCGAAGGGTGATCCGAAATATTTTCCAAAAAAACAAAACTGTTTCAAGTAAGTGATAAGTTAAGACTTTCTGATTGGGATATTAACAAGACTCTAAAAATATAAAACCAAATTAAATCAAGACATCTTGTTGTAACCACTAATCATCTTGTAGAAAGCCGAATTTGCTGCAAACACTTCACAGGATCTGTTCCTCATGGCTGCACTTATATCCTGTGCTTCAAACACTTCGCAGAACCTGTTCTTCACGGCTGTTCTTGTATCGCTAACTTGAGTACCTGTTCTTGATAATCCATGAGTCAAGCAGTTTTAAGACTTGAGAACAGCAGTAAGAATCTATTTAGAAAGCCTGTTTGGCGCAACAACAACACTTGGATTTGTTATCATCAAAACCTTATTCATTCTAACAATAGATTTTGTGGGTATATCTTCTGCAAACTCTCATGAGACCTCCTCATCCACTAGGGGTAACCTAAGTGTTTAAAGGGCTTGTTGCACATGTTAAATGCAACCGTGATTCCTACAAAAGTGAGTTAGGGTTTTATTTTTCTTTTCCTAAGATTTTTATTTTTGTTTTACTCGAGGACGAGCAAAGCTTAGGTGTGGGGGTATTTGTTCCACCTGAAATTATTACATTTTTTATACCCTTTACTATCTAATATTTGCTCTAAAATAAAAAATTAAATTAGAATTTTAATATATTTTTATTTATTTTGTAGGAATAATGAAATCTAGATAAATTGAATGTCAAAGGATTTAGAAGAAGCACTATGGATCAAGAAATAAAGAGAAGAGAAGGAAGACAGCCCAATGGCCCCCACCCATGAGCCCGGTCCAGTGGCCTAGCCTGTTTCTTCTCCCATTCTCTTCCTTCCCTTTTCTCTTTCCCTATGTGGTCCTGGCCCAGTTTGTACACCAGACCCGGTCTCCCCCTCTCTTTTCTTCTTTTCTTTTTTTCCTTGTTTTCTGTTTTGGGCTAGCTCATGCGACTCTCCAGCCTTCTCTTCTCTTTGATCTTGAACCTTCCCTCTCACTTACCCCAGCACGTGCAAGTCACGTGTAGCCAGGGCCCCCCATCCCCTTTCTTCCTTGTTGGTTTCAGCCCAGACGCAGCAACCCCCATCCCAAGCCTTTCTTCTTCTTCTTTTTCTTCCTTGTGTCTTCTCGTTTGCCCAGCTACAACTGAAAACCGAGAGCACGGAAATAGCATTCGTGCCTCTGCTCCTTTGCCTCCCTCTATCAGCTATTTTGTCCTTTCTCGTACCTCATCAATTAATCTAACATAATCACCATCATAAAGGCAATGGTTACATGATAAAGGAGCCAGCGGCGGGCCTCGAATGTCAGCGTTTCTAATAGGGCTGAAAACAGAGGGCAGTAGATTAGCATAGAGTAGCGTAGATTAAGGGACAAATAGATATATTTTTGTTTCCTTATTTTCGTTGAACTCTGAATTTGGTTGTCTAAATTGGAAAGAAATTTATAATTCCCTCATGTTCTTATTCAGTTTAAGAAAGAGAATTTAGACTTTGGAGTTGAATTACTTTTGCTTCGTCGTAGTTCTCTGTTGCCTCTATTCCATTGTGCCCAAGTTCTGACTTGCCGGAGTTCAGTTCAAATTGCCCTAAGTTCTGATGTGCTTTGCCGAGTTTGTTTCCCCTGTCCTTCATTCTCCTCTGCCCCTGCACCCGAATTTATGAAATAGTTACAACAAAGTGTTGGTGGCTCGATTTATTTACAATTAGCTAGACTCCTTGTAAGAGTGTGTTTGTGTAAGTTTCTATGTGTATATATAT
>JAKOGI010003329.1:0-57668 GCA_029747015.1 Carnegiea gigantea | reverse complement strand
TAGATATATATATATATATATATATATATATATATATATATATATATATATATATATATATATATATATATATATATATATATATATATATATACATATATATGTATATATAGATGTATGTATGTATTTATGTGTGCATCTATACATACATATATATATATATATATATATATATATATATATATATATATATATATATATATATATATATATATATATATATATATATATATATATAGATAGATATATATATATATATATATGTATATGTATATACACATATATATATGTAGGAATATATATATATATATATATATATATATATATATATATATATATATATATATATATATATATATATATATATATATATATATGTCTGTGTGTGTGTGTGTGTGTATATATATATATATATATATATATATATATATATATATATATATATATATCTATATATATATATATATATATATATATATATATATATATATATATATATATATATATATATATATATATATATATATATATATATATATATATATATATATATATATATATATATATATATATATATATATATGGATATATGTATATATGCACATATACATATGTGTCTGTGTGTGTGTGTGTGTGTGTGTGTGTGTGTGTATCTGCACATATACATATATAGGTACATATTTGTATATATGTGTGTGTGTGTGTGTGCGCGCGCGCACATGTGTGTGTAGTTGTATATGTCTGCATATATGTGTAAATGTATACAATACATATATATACATACATATGTTCGATCTTGTCTATTTCATACAGGGAAATAAAAGCAAGATTTACCTTATGTGTTCGCATGGTTTCTATAAAAAGAATGGGTCCGTCATTGTCATTTTTCGCAACACGAAGACAACTGCAACAAAAAAATGCCAGATTGAACGCTGGGCGATGATTATTGTTCAAGCATCAGCATATTGAAGGAGATGATGTGGTAGCACACCGTTGTCGCTTGCTTACGAGGGAGGTGCACCAAGTTTGGTCGACATTGGTGCATTTGGAACAAATGGAGTCAACGTATCTTGAATAGTAGGGTGAGCAACAAAATCCCATCTCAGCACATAACATTGACAACCTTAGTAATGTTGGCCTTGAATTATATGATATCATACCCTTGCTAAGGCTCTAGTCTTTACCATATACTTGATACCTACTTCTAAATGCACAAAATTTATTCCCAGAATCAGATGAAGGAGGTGCTCATGATGACAATCTCTAATCTAACATAGCTCCTTTTTTAAGACCTCGGCCCACAGAACACGTCACAATCTCATCCACCGTAACGGGTAATCCCCTGAAACTTTCCTACGTTTATGTAACTTAGCCTAGTATAAGTTACATACTCTCCCTGCTAATACCATTGCAGGATGAAAACGTCCCCGTCGAAGACACTCATTCTCAAACCGATGGGACTTTGGGCTGCGAATGGCTACATGTCCACATTGCAGAGCTATTATGTGGATAGAGGAAAGGGTTACAAATATAGTATCATAAATCCGAGATTCAATTTGTGTTGTCAAAGTGGACAAGTTAGTCTGCCCTTACTTCCACCATCACCTCCATTCCTTGAATCACTACTGTCAAACTGACATTTCCTTGATAATATTAGAATCTATAACTCCATGTTCTGATTCACTTCCAGGGGGGAAGGATTGACAACAGTGTCAATGATGGTAGAAGCCCGTATGTTTTCCAGATAAATGGTGGCAACCACCATAAAATTCGGTCCTTGCTCCCTCGATCTGGATTACGTCCATCATTTGCGCAATTGTACATTTACGACACTAGCAATGAAGTGTCAAACTGAGTGGCTGCACTTAGGGCATCTGGTCATTCTGGCATTAGATCTGACATTATGCAAAGGTTGCAACAAATGTTGGATTCAGTTAATCCGTATGTCGCTGTACTCAGAAGAGCTCCAACATGTTACATGACCATGGCGAGGTTCTTGATTTGCGAATTCACATCATCCAGGCCAGAGAGGGCCGACAATAAATTAGACCCACTGCGAAAGAGGTCGCGGGAGTAATAGTTGGGGATGGAACTGAGCATTTTGGGCCATGAGATGTCATTCTTCAAACAAGGGATGGAACCTCATAGAGGATAAATGAGCATCATCTATCATACATGCCTTTACACTATCCTCTTTTGTTTCCATATGGCACTGACGGATGGAGTGCAGACATCCCAAGAATGACTAACTCCAGTACCTCAAGGTCAACGGTTTCATAAGGGAATTTTATGCATTTTGCATCCAAGATCGACTAGGTGAATCCGTGGTTATTAAATAGAGTTGTCGATTAGGCCAATAATTCTACGTAGATACATGGGCTGCTATTGAGCAATATAGGCTTACATGGTTCGAAAACCATCAAGGTCGCCTGCGAACAGAGTTGTATAGTGGCATTCAATATGCACTTGACGCAGGTGACGTTAATGCAGAATCAATAGGGCAGAGATATATTATACTATCTTCTTTCACTAGAGGGATACTGTAACACCCCCAACCTCAGGCGGGTTGTGTTACATGCCACAGCCTTCCCTTGGGGAAAGACTATTAAGGCAACTTGCTTAAACCTATTTGAAACATAACCTATTGAGACTTAATATTTAAAAATTAAGCCACTATAACATAATTGGGTCTTGAGTTTAACCCTAGGGCTAGGAATGTTAGGATTTTCTTAATTTCTCGGGCAAAACAGACAGAGTTTCCCTTGAAAACTGACCATTTCCCCAGGCCTAAGCCTTATATTACATCCCTGCAATTCAAAAAGGTACTAAATAACACCAACAACTCTACGGCTACACGCCGGAGTTCACAACTCTACTGGCCACACGTCCGGAGTATACAGAGCTTTCTATTTTTCATAAACCTTATAAAAGATAAATTATTACATAACCTTACAAACATAATCAATATTACATAGTCGCATCATAATCAAACCAAGCAAGTCTATCCTTGTTGCACCCCACGCGTCAATCACATATCTGTGGATCTGGGAAAAGGGGAAAAGTAATGGGAATGAGCAACCACCGCTCAGTGAGTAAACCCTCTCTCCCAAAACATACTTAAAATACATATTAACTTACGCAAGCCTTTCGTAATTCATTTTAGTTGAAGAGCTTTCACATAATACATCATATTCGAACCATAAACCGAGTGAAGGAATAATCATACCAAAAGGCTTAACTTTAGAAGAAACCGTAATGCGTTAACTTAACATAACAAAGTTACGTAAACCCACAAACATAGTATAAAAGGGGTTTTACAGATAAGTTTCACTTACTGAAAATCATGCATGGCAACTTATTCACGTAGATGAGGAGGCTAGACTCTTAGAGGTACTTTGTTACTGCCATCCCGAGTTAGCCAAACTCGAGCGGCAACATACGCCTATCCAGACAGACATCATACTATGCTGAGACATAATTTTCATACATAGACTTCAGGCGGGAATCAAACCACCATCCCTGAATCTATCATAACGTAACATATGTGATACAAGGTGGGAACTAAGCCACCATCCCTGGGTCTCAAACTTAAGCTTAAAGTTTCTAGAGTAGCTCCTCCACGTACACATAGACATAAACATAACCATTCGTACACATACATACTTATACTTATTCATATATATATCTTAGGAACTTATAACATTCATACACATACATACTTAGTAGACAAATATGCTTATATGTATTCATATATAGGTTTTATGAACTTAAAACATGAAAACATAATTTTCTTACGACTTTGGCTTTAGGCAAACAACGAGAAAGGCCTCTTAGAAACATGGTGAGTGTACTAACTCACGATTCAAAACTTGGTAGTTACTAGTGTGCACTTGAAAACTAGGATTCGTAAATAATCACCTTCAGTTGCCCTTTTTATGCTCATTATAATCTTTCAAATGCAAAAGGGATGAACATGATACAAGCCAAGTTTACTAACTCATAAATCGATTTCGTGAATAGTCTAAAAGCTTTTCATAATCGAAGTAAATTTGCTAGCGTGTAAACTAACTTCGTAAAATACGTTTACGAATTCGAAACGACTTCGTCTCTACTTAAAGGCTTCGTATAAACGTAATACGTTTATTAACTCGTAAAACAATCTCCTTTTAGACTTAAAAGCTTCTTATAAGGGCAATAAGTTTGTTAATACTTAAAACGACTTTACTTTAAACTTAAAGGTTTCTTATAAAGGTAACACGTTTACCAAATCGTAAAACGACTTATTTTCTAACTCAAATGCTTCGTATGAACGTAATAAGTTTACTAAATCGTAAAACGATTTCGTTTTCAACTTAAAAACTTCTTAATAACGTAATACGTTCATTAGTTTGTAAAACGACTTCGTTCTAAACTTACAAGCTTCTTATAAATAAAACAAGACCTGTTAACACGCAAATCGGTTTCATAAGTAACTTAAAAACTTCTTACAAGCATAAAAGGGTTTACTAAATCGTAAAACGACTTAATTTCTAACTTAAATGCTTCGTATAAATATAATAAGGTTGCTAAATCGTAAAACGATCTCGTTTTCAACTCAAAAACTTCTTAATAACGTAAAACGATTGCTAACTCATAAAACGACTTCGCTTTTTAGCTAAAAGCTTCCTTTAAATGTAATATGTATGCTAAATCGTAAATCGCAACTCGTTTGAAACATAACGTATTTAGTTAATGCTTAATTCAAACTAAGTTCGAAGCTTAAAGGCTTCTCATAAACGTTATAAGTCTATTAACACATAAATCGACTTCCTTTGCAACTTCAAAGCTTCTTAAAACGTAATAAGCTTGTTAAGTTGTAAAACATTGTCGTTTCTAATTTAAAAGCTTCATATAAACGTAATACGGCTACTAACTCGCAAAATGACTTCGTTTTTAACTTAAGAACTTCTTATAGACGTAAAACGTTTGCTAGTTTGTAAAACGATTTTTGACTTAAAAGTTTCGTATAAACGTAATACGTTTATTAACTTGTAAAACAACTTCACTTTAAACTTAAAAGTTTCTTATAAACGTAACACGTTTACTAAATCGTAAAGCGACTTAGTTTCTATCCTGAATGCTTCGCATAAACACAATAAGCTTACTAAATCGTAAAGTGACTTCGTCTTTAACTAAAAGGCTCTTTATAAACATAATAAGGTTGCCTAATCATAAAACGACTTTGCTTTTAACTTGAAACCTTTGTATAAGCGTAATATGATTGCTAAATCACAAAAACAACTTCGTTTCTAACTTAAATGCTACGATTAGCAATAAATGGAAGCTAGATTCATTTGAAAACTCCATTTTAAACTCAAGACGGGTGTGAGGATAAACTAAAGGCTTAAAATGTTCCCAAACGATCTTCAATGCTAACTGGTTTGATATGAAGATTGAAAGCAACTTTAGAAAGTTATATGCAGTTCTAAATCATGAAAGCCACCATCTTAAAACATTTGGCAACCTTTCAAGAATACATTGGTTCTGCCCTAGCATAGCAATGCTTAATTCATTTGTTTGAACACACATACAATCGAATTCGTACAACAACAACCCAATCTACCAATTCAGTAAACTGATTCATGTAACTATTATTCGAAATCCTTAAAATAAGAGGGATTAAAGGTTTACCTGCATTGAATCGGAGTTATAGCACGCGAAAGGAGCTGGATTGAAGATACATTCAAACACCCAAAGCTCAGAACCTCCTTTGTTCTTCGCGTGACAGACGACCACCACCAAACCTAAAACCCTAACTTGTAACTTTTGAGAAATTAATCACAATTAGGAAGAATCTAGGTCAAGGATACAATTTATAGATGAAGGAGGAGTTCGAAATCACCTTGCATGCACTGAGGTTGCCAGCTGTTCAGCTCGTACACGCCCAGAATCAGCCCAACCGTGGCTGATTCTCGTCCCACCGCACGGAATCAAGACCACCGGCACCTGGGTTGGTCAGGTTCGCGGCAGTAGAATGAAGAAGAACATGCAGCAGGGCTACGGTTTGGGACTTAGGGTCATCGCGGGAAGAAGAAGAAGAAAGTCACGCAGAGGGGGAAGGAGAAGCAGGCTCACGGGGGGGTGTCACGCGTGTGATATGACAAAATTAGCCCCGCTTCCCCCTATTTTTTAATTCAATTCTACCACAAAACTACAACCTATTGTATTAATAATCGAATACCCGGGCCTCTAATCTTAAACCGAATTCCTAAATATAATCGTTGATCAGCTTGCTGGTCCTTTGATTATATTAAGGATCGATTTAGTAAATTACAGAACTTGGGTAATAAAACAGCTGTAGGTCAGCAATTATTAAAATAAAATTCTCTAACCCAACAGGCATAATATTCAATAAGCAAGTACGACGAAACTCTGGGTCTCACATTTCTCCCTTACTTATAAAAAGTTTCGTCCTCGAAACTTATACGCTTTGATCACATGATGCGAAATAAATCCATATATACTTATATAAAAGGAAGTACTTAAAAGAAAGATTTCTTACCGACTTTCATTCACGTCATGGAGCTGTGAGATTGGTGGAGTCATTTTCTTGCTTGGAGATTGTTACCACCTTGCCTATTTGCTGACTGAGTCCTTTGATTAGCTTGCATGTTTTTCTGTACTTTCTTCGGACATTGGTTTTGGTAATGCCCAATTTCTCCACACCCAAAGCACGCCCCAGTTAACCTTGCACAGGGCCCATTGTGGAGCTTGCCACATATATCGCATCGAGGCCTTGGCTCATATGGAGTGTGGTCCTTCGGAGATTGATGATTGGAGTTAGGCTTCCTCCCATTCCCACGTACCCCTCCTTGGCAGCTCTCGACCTCACGCTTCCTTTTTTGTTGCGCAGCTAACTCAGATGCCTCACACTCATCTATAACACGCTCCACTTTGATGGCTTTTTGGTACATCGTTTGGAGATTTGGAAAGGTTAGTGTAGCCATATTTATTTTTAACTTGGATTTGAGGCCTCTCTCAAATCGTTCCATTTTCATTTCCTCATTCGCCACTTGATGAGGAGCAAACCTACTCAATTCATTAAACTGAGACATATACTCTATAACCGGCATTTTTCCCTGCCTTAAGTTCAAAAATTCCTATTCCTTAGCCCATTTTACCTCCTTAGGGTAGTATTTTTCATCTAATAAACCCTTAAACTCTGCCCAACTTAGTGGTTGTTCGCCTTCTTTCGGCTTAACCGTATCCCACCAAAAGCTAGCATCTTTCTTAAATAAATGAGCTGCGAACCTCACCTTATAATTGGCAGGACACTCTATGACTTCAAACAATCCTTCAATCTTCCTCTTCCAGTACTCATACTGAATTGGGTCTAGTGTTCCGTCAAACGTAGGTGGCTTAAGCTTCAGAAATTTAATTAGGATCTCCATCCCATCATTTGGAGGCGGAGGTGGAGGAGGATTTTACCTCTCTTCCGACATATCGTATACTATCTTAACTCCTGCACTCGTAATAAGACTCCAGGTCACTTATGTGCGTCATATACATGTACTACTTATAAACGAATCTCCATCAGCCCCCTCCGAGTAAGCTAACAACAATTTAACACTTAACACTTCACATTTAATATACAACATGTATTGCATAGCACATAACACGTAGCACATAACATATAACTCTTAGCACATAAAAACATATCGGTGAGTCAAATCTCATTTTCTTTTATCATTTCATAAAACCCTATAGCTCTGATACCATCAAATGTAACACCCCCGACCTCAGGCAGGTCGTGTTACACGCCACAGCCTTCCCCTGGGGAAAGACTGTTAAGGCAACTTGCTTAAACCTATTTGAAACATAACCTATTGAGACTTAAAATTTAAAACTTAAGCCACTATAACATAATTAGGTCTTGAGTTTAACCCTAGGGCTAGGAATGTTAGGATTTTCTTAATTTCTGGGGCAAAACGGATAGAGTTTCCCCTGAAAACTGACCATTTCCCCAGGCCTAAGCCTTACATTACATCCCTGCAATTCAAAAAGGTACTAAATAACACCAACAACTCTACGACTACACGCCGGAGTTCACAACTCTATGGGCCACACGCTCGGAGTATATAGAGCTTTCTATTTTTCATAAACCTTATAAAAGATAAATTATTACATAACCTCACAAACATAATCAATATTACATAGTCACGTCATAATCAAACCAAGCAAGTCCATCCTTGTTGCACTCCACGCGTCAATCACACACCTGTGGATCTGGGAAAAGGGGAAAAGTAATGGGAATCAGCAACCACCGCTCAGTGAGTAAACCCTCTCTCCCAAAACATACTTAAAATACATATTAACTTACGCAAGCCTTTCGTAATTCATTTTAGTTGAAGAGCTTTCACATAATACATCATATTCGAACCATAAACCGAGTGAAGGAATAATCATACCAAAAGGCTTAACTTTAGAAGAAACCATAATACGTTGACTTAACATAATAAAGTTTCGTAAACCCGAAAACATAGCATAAAAGGGGTTTACACATAAGTTTCACTTACCGAAAATCATACATGGTAACTTATTCACGTAGATGAGGAGGCTAGACCATTAGAGGTACTTTGTTACTGCCATCCTGAGTCGGCCAAACTCGAGTGGCAACATATGCCTATCCAGACAGACATTATACTATGCTGAGTCATGATTTTCATACTTAGACTTCAGGCGGGAATCAAACCACCATCCCTGAATCTATCATAACGTAACATATGTGATACCAGGCGGGAACTAAGCCACCATCCCTGAGTCTCAGACTTAAGCTTAAAGTTTCTAGAGTAGCTCCTCCACGTATACATAGACATAAACATAACAATTCATGCACATACATGCTTATTCATATATATATCTTAGGAACTTATAACATTCATACACATACATACTTAGTAGGCAAACATGCTTATATGTATTCATATATAGGTTTTATGAACTTAAAACATGAAAACATAATTTTCTTACGACTTTGGCTTTAGGCAAACAACGAGAAAAGCCTCTTAGAAACATGGTGAGTATACTAACTCACGATTCAAAACTTGGTAGTTACTAGTGTGCACTTGAAAGCTAGGATTCGTAAATAATCACCTTCAGCTGCCCTTTTTACGCTCATTATAATCTTTCAAATGCAAAAGGGATGAACATGATACAAGCCAAGTTTACTAACTCATAAATCGATTTCGTGAATAGTCTAAAGCTTTTCATAATCGAAGTAAATTTGCTAGCGTGTAAACTAACTTTGTAAAATACGTTTACGAATTCGAAACGACTTCGTCTCTACTTAAAGGCTTCGTATAAACATAATACGTTTATTAACCCATAAAACGATCTCCTTTTAGACTTAAAAGCTTCTTATAAGGGCAATAAGTTTGTTAATACTTAAAAAGACTTTACTTTAAATTTAAAGGTTTTTTATAAAGGTAACATGTTTACCAAATCGTAAAACGACTTATTTTCTAACTCAAATGCTTCGTATGAACGTAATAAGTTTACTAAATCGTAAAACGATTTCGTTTTCAGCTTAAAAGCTTCTAAATAACGTAATACGTTCATTAGTTTGCAAAACGACTTCGTTCTAAACTTATAAGCTTCTTATAAATAAAACAAGACCTGTTAACACGTAAATCGGTTTCATAAGTAACTTAAAAACTTCTGACAAACATAAAAGGGTTTACTAAATCGTAAAACGATTTAATTTCTAACTTAAATACCTCGTATAAATATAATAAGGTTGCTAAATCGTAAAACGATCTCGTTTTCAACTCAAAAACTTCTTAATAACGTAAAACGATTGCTAACTCATAAAACGACTTCGCTTTTTAGCTAAAAGCTTCCTTTAAATGTAATATGTATGCTAAATCGTAAATCGCAACTCGTTTGAAACATAACGTGTTTAGTTAATGCTTAATTCAAACTAAGTTCGAAGCTTAAAGGCTTCTCATAAACGTTATAAGTCTATTAACACATAAATCGACTTCCTTTGCAACTTCAAAGCTTCTTAAAACATAATAAGCTTGTTAAGTCGTAAAACGTTGTCGTTTCTAATTTAAAAGCTTCATATAAGCGTAATATGGCTACTAACTCGCAAAATGACTTCGTTTTTAACTTAAGAACTTCTTATAGACGTAAAACGTTTGCTATTTTGTAAAACGACTTCATTTTTGACTTAAAAGTTTCGTATAAACGTAATACGTTTATTAACTTGTAAAACGACTTCACTTTAAACTTAAAAGTTTCTTATAAATGTAACACGTTTACTAAATCGTAAAGCGACTTAGTTTCTATCTTGAATGCTTCGCATAAACACAATAAGCTTACTAAATCGTAAAGCGACTTCGTCTTTAACTAAAAGGCTCTTTATAAACATAATAAGGTTGCCTAATCATAAAACGACTTTGCTTTTAACTTGAAACCTTTGTATAAGCGTAATAGGGTTGCTAAATCACAAAAACAACTTCGTTTCTAACTTAAATGCTATGATTAGCAATAAATGTAAGCTAGATTCATTTGAAAACTCCATTTTAAACTTAAGACGGGTGTGAGGATAAACTAAAGGCTTAAAGTGTTCCCAAATGATCTTCAATGAAAATTGAAAGCAACTTTAGAAAGTTATATGCGGTTCTAAATTATGAAAGCCACCATTTTAAAACATCTGGTAACCTTTCAAGAATACATTGGTTCTGCCCTAGCATAGCAATGCTTAATTCATTTGTTTGTCCACACATACAATCGAATTCGTACAACAACAATCTAATCTACCAATTCAGTAAACTGATTCATATAACTATTATTCAAAATCCTTAAAATAGGAGGGATTAAAGGTTTTCCCACCTCTTATCTGAGTTATAGCCCATTAGTAGATTGTTGATAAACCCAGATATTAAAGCAACAGAAGACTTTGAAGGATGGTATACATAACATGTAACATTAACTTAGGTTTTCTAATTCCATACAACTTATATACAGTTGACCTCACACGTGTTACTTTTCATATATGTATTAGGTACTCTGGCACTTTAGGTGTGATGAAGCATTTCGATTGCATGCGTATGAGAACATTGCGCATGTGCCATCTAGAGAAATTATTTGCACCTAAACGGATTAGATTATATGATATGCTACTGCGCCAAATGTAAGCTACTCTTTCATTTAACAAATGTTCCTTATGCTTACATACATTCATTCAATATCACATAATTTTCTAATTTTATTCTATCCAGGTTAGATATTTTCGAATTTTTGCATATATTGCTGAAAATCACCCACTACTTTATGGCACTTGCACTAATTGAAACAAAAGTGTCCACACTTATGTATTCGTGCTTAATGTGTCGTATTGCACATGTCGACCACCAAGTTTGACTCGGAATAGGTTTACACCCATGATTCTCTATTGTTTGATAGTTTGCTATGCTTTCCCAAACTTATGTTTGCATTAGTGTAACCATCCCTTTTTAATTTAAAAATGCAGGTTCATCTTCAAAGTTGTGTTACAAGATATTATAGGTTGTAAAGAGTTTACTATTCTTCATGAAGATGCTTGAATTCTTTTACATACGATCACTATACAGTTAGATATGTATGCAGTGCAGGTATTCTTATTGCCAATGCTTATCATGTTCACCCAAGTTATTGTTCCACCATTGCCTAAGCCATGCTAGTATTGTCCACATCCATATGGTCATGTATTGCTCTATGTGATTATAGATGATTTCATAGGTAAACCTTGGTTTTTCATTCTAAAGCCTCCACGCTAGCATGAAGTAGAAGATCCTATCGCTCTTATTTTGCTAGTCAATTGAGAGAAAGAGGTTCATTACATACGACATACTAAGGCTAGGTACACCAGATACATAATGGGTATATATAAAATTCACTTCTACCATTGTTAAAGTTCACTACCTAAGGTCTCAATCATACTTATATAGACTTCTTCCATAATAATATAGACTTATGCCTACACTAACTATCCATTCATTTTTTTGATAACATAGCTATCAATTGTCTATTTAAACATGCACCGTGCTTTTGCATGGGCCCAAACTAGTAACAATAAATATAGATTGACCTTTTCATTTATTAGGTGAGATTTGGAGTTAAGTGTCGTGATCACAGGGGTAATGGTAAGAAGCTTGCCTTAATGATTGCACTTTGGGTCTTCCTTAGCTCTCCAATCAGGTTATTCACTTCATTCGCTTTTGTTTTTTTGGGTGCAATAATTATAGTAACTACTGCATGTCCGCTAACACATATTAATAATATAAATAAATCAATGATTTGCTGTAATTAAAATTTTGTTTAACTGTACTAATTGAAAATCCTAATAGTCGTTGATTTTCTTAAGAGAAATCCTAGCCCTTGCTTCGATTTTTTGTTTTTTAAGAGGCTATCGTAAGTGGTTATTCATCAACAGTTTTGTGACCTGCCCACTGCTCTCACAGGTCATCCTCTCTTCCACTCCCCTGACTCCTAATTCTCTCTACTAAATTAGCTAACTTTCTCTCACGGCCACCCTGGTAAGAAAAGGCCTTTCCTGCTTGAAACTTGAAAGCCCAGAACTTGACTATCACCGCTAACGATGATAGTCATAGGAGCAATGACCCCAATGACTCAATTCCAGCATTTCCATGGCCCATACCTTTAGGTTCTGTTTGGACCTTGGAAAGTTTGGTGAAAAGAAAAAAATTTAAGAAAGTTATTTTTTTTTCCTGTGTTTGGTTTAGAGAAAATCACAAAGAAAAAAATATGCAGGAAAGTTTGGTAGAAAAATTGTTAAAACAAGTGACAAAATTTTTCTCATAAAATTGTGAGGAAAGTTTGAAGAAAATTCCCAACCTTCTTCAACCTTGTATTGTTTAGATGGTATCAAAATTGTTTAAGTAGTTCATCAACATTCAAATTTCTCATCCAAATTTTTATATTTTTTCCTTGATCCAAATAAGAGAAAAAAAACTCATTTTCTTCCTACTTTTTTTTCCTTCATATTTTTTTCCTTTAACTTTTCTTTCTACCAAATTTTCTAAGGACCAAACGGAGCCTCATATAATAAGAAAGTGAAAATTACATGCTACAAAGGAATCAACTCCTTCTCAATGGTCGATAATAGAGAATGAGAGCAAAAAGGGAAAAGGCAGAGAGCATTGCGACTAGGGAAGTAGTAAAATCAATATCACTTCTTTGGTGATGGCAGTACAATTATAACCATAACTGAGAAAAACAGAAGATTTTTATTTTTGTTATGAATAAGATGACAAAGGTCAATGTAGATGGGATTTGAACCCGAGTATTTGATAACAACTCCTAGAGATTTTACCTGTTTAGTTAACTGACACCCATAGTAAAAAAGATGATGATGAAGACAAGTGATGGTATAATTATAGTGTTACGAGGGATCATCGCCATCATATGTGAAGAAGCATAACCAAATTCGAAGATAGGATTTTATTAAAAAAAACAACAAATTTAAGGAAATTTTTCCACCATGGCCAACGAGGTAGTGTTCCGTCTCAGGATTTCCTCTTTCCTCCCAAATTTCATTACTTTGTTGTTAATTTTTTATTTTTGTACTAAAAAGCAAATAACAGAACACCAACTAAAGCCATATAATTTGCAAATAGAGAAAAAGAGCATATCAAACAATGAAATCATTCTAAATTGAACTTGAATTAATAATTAGTTTTTGATTTTTAAGATATCCCTTTTTCTTTGTGCCTCTCTTTCACCTATCATCACTTTTTAGATTAGTTTCTGTAAGTAACGAAAAGCAGTAAAATAAAGATAAAAAATAGGGCATCATCTTCCCCAAAAAAAAGAGAAAAGAATTAAAACAGAGCACCCTACATCGCATGCTCAATAGCGAATCAAACATTGTAACAAGATCAAAGAAAGAGAAAGCAAGTGTAATAGCTGCCCAACTACTTCTTAATGACCAATTGTCTATTGTGACATTTTCTTATTGCTAATAACTCTCATCTCTTCCCTGACAATCGCTATTCCCATACCCCAATGGCTACTAGTACCATTTTTGACAATGATGACTTGGTGTTAGGCTTCCAATTGGGAGCCTAGCCATAGATGCCAATATCTCAGCCGGCGGCGTGAGGTAGCCATAGATCTCTAGTATCTTTAGGGGAAACTAGGGGAAAACTAATTAATAGCGAGGGAAGAGGCAATAGGGATCTAGATTTCTTTATGTGCAAAATGCAGATGAAGAATACTAAGAAGACAATAAGAATAACCACCAGAGAGAGGAGGTACAGAAAGAGAGGCAACATTCTTTTAAAAAAACTTCCCTTCATGATGACCGGTTGAGTGGCTAACCAATAAAAGTAATCAAGGGTTCAAATTCATTGCTTGAAAATCAATGATGTATATGAGTCAATTATGGTAGTTAAAAAAAATTTAATTATGGTAGACTTTCGGTAAGTGAATTACATTGTCCTTCTTCTTATTCTTTTCAAAATCTTTTCTCAATTTATAAATATTCAAAGCAAAAGATCAACAGAATCAAGTTATCCTGTATGTAATAACATTTTTAGTACGTGATCAAAAAATAACATTTTTAGGACACAGTTATTATTTAACATTTAGATTTGAATCCTTTTTATAGTAACCTTATGTTTCTCGTTACAATTTTTTTTAAAAAAAATTTTTTTTAAAAACTTCTCTTCTAACCTTAAGAAAAATCTCACTATGCAATATTATTCAAGATTGGCCCATCAAATCACTTAACCATTTATGTACAAGATAATAATATATGTCCAAATATCACCAAACCTACAAAATTAAGGTTCGATACAAAAGTCTCTAAGCAGTTGTCACATATTATGTCAATATTCACATTTCATATGTATGCGCTATTATGATATTTAATTTCAGATAATAAATACATAATAATTTGTATATTTTAATTGACTTAAAAAGCCATTGAATCATACTAAAGGGTCATATGATTTTTTAATTTAGAAAGTCTCCAAAATTTTACATAAGGTTGTGAGATTATTCATTATAATCCATATATGTAGTTTCTATAATAGTAAAAACTAAAATCTTTTTTGTCCATTGCACGGGATCAAGAATTGATCCACCCCAAGCCCCAAGCCAACTCTTGACTACACCCTCATCCGCAACAAAGTCCAAGCCAATCTTTCTTGGTCAACATGGTCATCGCTCCAACACTTCACGCGGTTTCAACTTAGCTTCTCACAACCCAGACGATATCCTATTGGGGCAATCTATGCTTCTTTAGGAAGCTTAGGGAGCTAAATTAAGGATGATTCAACAAAATCCCGACTTAGATTGCATATAATTCCCTAAACTGATTAAAAAGCTCAACCTGATAGCGCGCGTTTTCATCCAAAAAAATGCTGAATTTAGGCAAGTCTAAATTCTACCTAACAAAGGCTAATCGATGCAAACTTAAGCGCCACAAATTGCCTAAGATGTCTATTTTGTCCCAGGAGCTAACACTTGGACTTGGTTTTTAAATATTGGGAGAAATAGTCCAAATATGTGGGGTGAGCACAAAATTCTAGTTTTACAGTAATTTGGAATTTGGCCTTAATTGAGGAGGATACAACTGTAATCTTAATATCACTTTGCATGGGGTGATTCTATTGGTGGAGTACAAACTTTTAGAAAGCTCCATAGAAGGTGAAGAATGAATCCTAGAAAATGCAACTCGTCTTGATTGTAATTATCTTCGTATCTTATTTTTTTAAGGATATTTTGCAAGCCCACTATTGGGCCACTTGCTCCACTAAGTAGCAGTCAATCCCCTTCATTTTGTGTATTTAGAGTCCCAATTAACTTCATGTAAAGACAGCTTGAGTTAAATTATGAAATACAAGGCTAAAGGATATCTTCTCCCTAAAAAATCTCAACATATTTAACTATTAAATTAAGAATGGTGATTAGAGTGTTTCCTTTAAAATTCGTCTTTAGTGGATAAGAGCCTTTAGGGGAGAAATTTGGTAGAAAGTAATTAAGCTATCAATAGGATCTTATCTTGGGCACAAATCTCATTACCTTCTTGATTGTTGAGATTGATTCTAAGAGGAGCATCCTTTGGGTGTGATTATCCCCTTATTATATTGATCTTCAGAGTTTGATGATCCATCCTCATCAAGTTGATATAAGAGCTAGAGCTCCTCCTGGGTAATTATGGAATCAAAACCTTCATCTTCGTTGATTCAATCAAAAAGCCTCATCATCTTCTCATTCTCACCCCCCAACAAATCGACACTTTGATTCTTCAAATTTTCCACCTTAATCAACCCTTATTAACCTATAAAGAGCCCTTAAATAGCCCAAACACAGTCCTTAATCCAAACACAACTTAAAAACTCCACAAAAAATCTTCACAAAAAACTGCAAAAAAAACCCCGGTATAGATGCCACCACGGTCGACCCATGGTAGCCCCATGTACCCTATATGGCCATTGCTTTTTCCCCACCCCCAGTCTAGTACGACCCCTCCATGATAACCCCCATGATGTGTGGTACCCCTGTTTTATCGTATACCCTCTTCCTAGCCCTACTATAGCCAATAAAGGAGACTCTTCTCAATCTAGGAGCACTCCACTTGAGCAAACCCATGAAATGAGAAGAGATAGGGTCATCCTTGAGCTTAGAGAACAAGTGAGAAAGCTCATAAGGAAATTTGAGCAAATAAAAGAATCCGAGCTATTAAACCCTTACCATTAAGGTTATGATATGCATCGCATAGTCATCCTCTCATGAAGACTCAAATGATGAGGAAAGAGGTGCTAGAAGAGAAGATATCCAAGGGATGGCTATAGAGATTTCAAGATTAAAGCCACGAAGTTGATGAAAACGTCAATCCGGAAGGCTACCTAGATTCGGTTCAATATATAGAGAGGATGTTTGAGCTTAAGGAGTATAATGATGAGAAATTGGCAATTCTCAAGATGAAAGGGTATGCATCCTTGTGGTATGAGAACTTGAACAGGAACAGAGTTAGGGAGACAAAATCTAAAGTTAGGACTTGGTTCAAATGCAAGAAGTATATAGA
Source organism: Carnegiea gigantea (assembly GCA_029747015.1). NCBI lineage: Eukaryota > Viridiplantae > Streptophyta > Magnoliopsida > Caryophyllales > Cactaceae > Carnegiea > Carnegiea gigantea. The sequence continues at coordinate 40,591 of JAKOGI010003329.1, read as the reverse complement.
AAAGAGGTTCCTACCTCCTTCTTAAAAGCAAGAACTCTACCCAAAGATCACTATTCTTAACTAGGAAAATTATAATGTTGAAGACTACATTAGAGAGTTTGAACAACTCCAAATGAAGGTCGGATCGAAAGAAGAGCCCGAGCTCGAAATAGCTATATCCATCAAAGGTCTCTCCCCCAATATAGCTAACAAGGTAGACTTGCAACCTTTTCTGTCATTTGATGATGTTTGCAATCTACCTATTAAGTTTGAGAAACAACTCAAAAGTAGAAAACCTTTTACTACCTCTTCTACAAATCAATCTCCCATCTCCATAAAAGGGTTTTCTTCTTCCCCAAGACCGAGACTACTCCAACCCACGCTAAGTCCCTAGATAAGGGTAAGGCCATTTCTAATGAGCACCCAAAGAGGTTAGAAGGAAAGAAATGCTTTAAGTGTCATAGCTATGGTTACTTTTAAGCTGATTGCCCAATACAAACACTCTCACCATTAGAGAGGTAGAAGAGATCCAAGCTCTTGAAGAAGAAACTAGTGATAAAGAGTTTGAAGATGAGGATCCTACTTTGTTCGCTTCAGATGTGGGTGAACTCTTGGTAATTCGAAGAGCACTCTATATCAAAGAGGCTCTTTGTGAACCAAGCTAAAGGGAGCAAATCTTTCATTCCTAGTGTACCATTAAGATAAGGTGTGTAAGCACATCATTGACAGTGGAAGTTAAACCAATATGGCTTTCTTAACTATCATTGACAAGCCCCAACTACCATCTAAGATGCATCCAACCCTCTACACCCCTCAATGGCTCAAGCAAGGGAGCGAGGTAACTATTTCTAGACAAGGACTTATTTCATTCTCGGTTATACCATATAATAGAGAAGTGTTATGTGATGTACTTCCAATGGATGCATGTCATTTGTTGCTTGGTAGGTCTTGGTTGTTTGATAATCATGTAATTCATAATGGGCACGTCAATACATATGCATTAAAACACAAGAGGTGTATCCTTACTTTGAACCCATTACCTCCACCTAAACCCCTCAAATCTAAACCGGTCAAGGGAAGTGCGAAAAGCGTATATATTAGTGAAACATGGGTTTAGAGACCCATTAGTAAGAGCGAGTCCTTATTTGCCATAATTATGGTAGAATCAAACACAAGTGAGATATTGAAACCCATATAACCTCCAGGTTAATTACTCTTGAAAGAGGTTGAGGATGCATTCCCCAATAATTTACCCTTGGGGTTCTCTCTCTTAATAGGAATTGAGTACCAAATTGATCTCCTTTGGGATGCTTCTTTTCCGAATAAGCAAGCCTATCGATGCATTCCCAGTGAGTCAAGGGAACTACAAAGGCAAGTCCAAGAGTTGCTTGACCATGGATATATTCAGGAGAACTTGAGTCCTTGCTCGGCTCCCACCCTTTTGGTACCTGAAAAAGATAGGACTTGTCATATATCTATTGACTGTAAGGCTATCCTTGCTCGGCTCCCACCCTTTTGGTACCTGAAAAAGATAGGACTTGTCATATATCTATTGACTCTAAGGCTATACACAACATCACCATCAAGTATAGGTTCCCTATTCCTTAATTAGATGATATACTTTATAAATTATATGGGTTTAAGGTCTTCTCCGAAATTGACCATAGGAGTAGGCATCACCAAATTAGGATTAAAGAAGGTGATGAGTGGAAAACTTCTTTTAATACTAAGTATGGGTTTTATGATTGACTTGTTATGTCTTTTGGTTTATCTAATGCTCCTAGCACCTTTATGAGATTTATGAATGAGGTTTGAAGGCCTTTCTATGGGAAGTTTGTTGTTGTGTATTTTAATGACATTTTGGTGTACAGCCATGATGAAACTTCTCATGTTGAGCATCTCACCTAAGTTTTTCAAGTCTTATGATAACAAAAATTATATGCTAAGCTTGAGAAATCTAACCTATTATCACCTTAAGTTGTTTTTCTTGGCTATATTGTCTCAGAAGAGGGCATACAAGTGGTGAGTCCAAAGAAGAAACTATCAAGAGTTGGCCCGTGCCTACCTCTATCAAGGAAGTGAGGTGCTTCCTTGGCTTGACATCTTTCTATCGATGGTTCATTAAAGACTTTTAGCTCTATCATGACTCACTTGACCAAGTGCATTAGGGAAGTTTTGAATGGACAAAGGCCACCCAGAGAGCCTTTGAAACAATCAAAAGCAAGCTACGCTCGGCTCCTATTTTGGGTCTTCCTAACTTTGAGCTCCTTTTTAAAATTGAACGTGATGTTGGTGGCATTTGCATTGGGGCAATCCTTACCCGATAAGCCAAATGGCCCTTGACCTATTTTAGTGATATGTTAAATGGCCCAAACTCAACTACTCCATTTATAGCAAGGAGTTTTATGTTATCATTTGGACTCTTACCTATTAAAGTCACTAGCTTAAGCCAAAGCCCTTTATCTACATTCAGATAACAAGGCCTTCTCTTTCATCAATGGACAAATCAAGCTCAATTCAAGGCATGCCAAGTGGATAGAATTTCTCTAATCATTTTCTTTCACTTGTAAGCACTAAGATGGCAAGGAAAACACAGTGAGTGATGCACTCTGAAGAAGACACACTCTCCTCTCTACTCTAGAGGCCAAGATCTTTGGCTTTTACAACATCTAAGAATTCTACAAGGAAGATGAAGATTTTCAAGGAAGTGTTGCAAACCCCAAAGATCATGACTCATATACCTTGCAAGATAGGATTTTCTTCAAGCACAGCAAGCTATGTATTCCTAGAGACTCTCTAAGGGAGTTACTTGTGAGAGAAGCCCATGGTGGTGCATTGGGAGGTCATTTCGGCATCAATAAAACAATTGAGATCTTAAAGGAGCATGTTTATTGGCCTCGAATAGCATATGATGTCCATAATTTTGTCTCCAAATGTGCCATATGTCATAGGGCCAAGAGCACCTCCCATCAAAGGTTGTATACCCCATTTCCAACACCAAATAACCCTTAGGAAGATGTGAGTATAGATTTCATTTTGGGTATACCAATAACCCAAAGGGGTTATGACTCAATCATGGTTGTGGTCAACTGGTTCTCCAAGATGGGTCACTTCATTCCATGTCACAAGGGTGATGATGCTTCTCTCATTGCTCATCTATACTTCAAGGAATTCATCAAGCTACATCGTGCATCAAAAAGTGTTGTCTCCGATAGAGACACCAAATTCCTTTCCTATTTTTGGAGATGTTTGGATATTATTGGGAGCTAAGCTCTTATTTAGCACAACTTATCACCCTCAAACCGATGGGAAAATGGGGTTACCAACCAAACTCTATCTACTCTCCTTAGGGGATAATTGAGCGATAACATCAAGGAATGTGGTTTAAGCTTCCTTATGCCGAGCTTATAACAGGGCTCCAACTTGTGGTACATCCCACTCTCCCTTTGAAGCTTGTTATAAAGTCAATCCTATTACTCCAATAGACATTCTTCCTCTTTCCACTAACCATAGGGTCAACTTTGAGGCCCAAGAGAGAGATAAGGAAATAAAAAGCTCCACAATCAAATTTTGGCTCAAATAGATAAGGTCAACGCCTCTTACAAGGCTAGAGTAAACAAGAATCAAAAGTTGATGATTTTCAACCCATGAGATTTAGTTTGGTTGCACCTAAGGAATGAGAGATTCCCTTCTAGGAGGCCAAACAAACTCATGGCTCGAGGAGAAGGCCCTTTCAAGGTGCTTGAAAGGCATGCCAACTAGTTAGAGCTACTAGGAGACATCAATGTGCACGCCACTTTCAATGTGGGTGATGTAGCTCCTTATGTGGATGACGACTTTGAGGACTTCAAGGCAAATCCTGCTTAAGAGGGTAGGCTAATGCATAATTGTAGCCCCACAGGAAACTAGTATACAAGTATTAACATCGTTGTAAGCATCAGTCCCAGGCAATCTTTTTGGTGACCAAGCCCCAAACCAACTCTTGGCTACATCTTCATCCACACTAAAGCCAAGTCAACCCTACTTGGTCAAGATGGTCACCGCTCTAGCACTTTGCTCGATTTTAACTTGGCTTCTCACCAACCAAACGATGTCCAATTAGGGTGATCTACACTTCATTAGGAGGATTAGGGAGTTAACTTTAGCATGATTCAATAAAATCCATAATTATTTGCACTTTAAATCCTTAAAACCCCCCAACCCCTACAGTGCAGGTTTTTATCCGCAAGATTGCTGAATTTGGGCCATGTTTAAACCCTCCTAACGAAGCCCAATCGATGCAAACTTGAGCTTTATGGATTCCTTAAGATGTTTATTTTATCCCCATGACCAAAAATTTAGCATTAGCTTTCAAATATTAGGAGAAACGGCCCAAATATATGGGGTGTGCATAAAATTTCAATTCTAAAGCAATCTGAAATTTGGTCTTAATTGAGGAGGATACAGCTGTAAGCTTTGAGATTACTTAGCATATGGTTATTCTACACTCACCAAGGAAGATTTATCAAGTGGCGAGACCCCCATTGGTGGAGCAGAACCTTCTAGCAAGATCCCTAGAAGGTGAAGAATGAATGCTAGAAAATACAGTCCATCTTGATCTATTTTTCTAGGATATTTTGTAAAACCCCTATTGGTCTACCTGCAACAACTAATCTTCTCCATTTTGAATATTTATAGTGCCACTTATCTCCATATAAAGACAACTTGAGTCAAATTATGAAGTAGAAGGCTAAAGGCCATCTTCTCTCCAAAAAAATCTCCACATTTTTAACTCTTAAATTAAGAGTGGTGATTAAAGTCTTTCCTTTAGAATTCTTCTTTGGTGGCTAAGAGCCTTTACTGAAGGAATATGGTGGAAAGTAATTAAGCTATTATAAGGATCTTATCTTGCGCACAAATCTCATAATCTTCTTGATTGTTGAGATTGACTCCAAGAGCAGCATCCGTTGGGTCTTATTATCCCTTTGTTATATTGATCTTGGGAGTTTGAGGATCCATCCTCATCAAGAATACCAGCTACAAATAAATAAACATCAACCATATAATCAATTGCCATAATATACTAATTAATTATCCTTTGCAAAAGAAAAAAATGTGCGAAATATATATACTTTTCCAAAATTTGAATGCATGATTAATGATATCATCTTAAAATCAACGTGAGAAAAATTCACAATTAAATCCAAATTTGAGAACGTTTTTCCCTCAACAACATACTATATTCATCACCGTATAAGGACAATGTCGAAGTGCCATGTAAAAATTAAACAAAAATAGAACTTCTGATTGGAAATTTAATGTTTTTCTGTAATTAAATTGAATAAAAGCTTAGTTACATTTTGCTTACCAAAAAAAATTCCACTTTTTACTTTACAATGAAAGAGAAAAATGGTATTAAGTCTCAGATTTATGAAATAAATTATACTTATTTAAATAATGATGCACTTATTCAAAAGTATGGAGAACAAAACAAGGCTGAAAAAATGTATATCTTAATAAATAAATAAACAAGTTGTCAATTGAAATCTAAAATATTTTTTTTGTCAAGTAACATTAGGTAAATAGGTTTATTTAGGCATTGATTTTTCTGAATAATTAAGTATTGAACATAAACACATTTAAGTGCCAAATTCAACAGAAACTCGAAAACTCTTTATAACATGTGCGTTATGTACACATGATAATGAAACAGGTTTAAGGATTTAAAAAAGAAGTTTGTTGCACTCACCTGAGGGTTAGCCTTTGTGGTGGGCTGCTTAGCTTCCACAAGAGATACTAACATTTCATTCTCCCTAGATTGTGTATTTATGTGTTTTAGTCTTTCCTTCTACAAGGATTCAATAGAAAATTGAATGTAAAATAATAATGATAGAACCCAAAAAGTTAATGATGAATTTGTAAATAAAGTGAGATTTAATTAGTGCATTGTTATAGCGATAAGAATATATATAAATAAGAAGAGTCTTTCAGACTTTCACAAAGATTTTATTAATAGAATCTGATGAATAAATATCTAAGAAGAAGAAAGGAAGGAAAGTAGTAGTAGTAATAATAATATTAATAATAATAATAATAACAATAGTAACAATAATAATAATAGATCAATAATAAAATAGTAAATCAATAATAATGATAATAACAACAACAGCAATAATAATAATAATAATAATAATAATAATAGTAGTAATAGTAGTAATAGTAATAGTAGTCGTAGTAGCCACAACAGCAGCAGTAGTAGAAGTAGTAGAAGTAAAGAGGGGACAAGGGTTATATTGTATGCACCAAAAAGCTCAACCTATTTTTTTTTCCTGCTATCCTAGCAATGAAGTTTTCATAAAACACCAAAATAGCATGTCGCCCAAAAAAAAAAAAAAACTATCATGGGGTGTAAATTTTGGCGACGCTAATATCATGTAAATGTTGAGCAGCAAGGATGCTAGGTCATTCCGCATATTACTTTATAGTAAAAAATGGAAACTAAAAAAAAAGGAATTGAAAGGACATGATATCAAGGAGAGTACACATAACGCTCCCCATCTAAGGAAGGGGGTAGCGGGTGAAGCTGCGAGAAAGAAAGTAAGTGAGAGAACTCAAAACTAAGAAAAAGTACTAAAATTTTAAAGAACTGTAGGAACTCCCCAGTGCACTTTTTTTTTTCTTTTGCGCTTTGAAACTTTTGAAGAGCATAGGTAATTGTATAGCCATTATGAAAGAATGGAACACAAGATGATAGAGGGCTTAAAAAAGGGAATGGGTTTGAAAATTTTGGAATCGGCATGGAGGTGTCCAATAAAGTGGTGAGAGATAGATGAATCTAGAACTCATGAGTTTGAATATTTGTCTTCTCAAAAATGAATTGTAGTTATGATTTTTTCTATACCTTAACATCGACTTATAGATAAAATTATTTTTGTGTATCATTTAGTTCATACTTTGTATAGGTATATACATTTACTTAAGTTTATCATAGTTATGTTCATCTAGAAAAGTAGTATATCAAGTTTCTCAACAGTTGTATCGTTTGGGGGCAGGAAAGCATAAGTGTGAAGAAAATTATATTTTTATGCATTCTTGGATCAATCGCAACTCACAATTTTAATCAAATTATTTTTTAAAATCTCACATTTTATAATATGATTAATCTCCTAGGTATAAAAATATATTTTGCCAAATCTCACATTTATAATAACTAGGGTATAAAAATTATGTAAAAATTTGGAAGAGTTAAAAAGTAATTTTATTACTATGGTATTCAACCGATTAATCATATTTAAGATTAAAAGGAAAAAAGTTATTTTTTCAACATTCTTCAATTCTATATTGGTAAAACCTTCTGATATATCAATTCAAGCAAAGGCAGATCCTGCATGGTGTCAGTGAGGTCACCCAAGAACCCTCCTAGAAAAAAATGCTATACGAAACAAATATTTATACTATAAATGTAAAAATGTGTCAAGGGTTTAGAGGCCACCAAATAGTAATTCGTGGACTGTGATTTATTCCCACTTTTTATCATCTCTTTAAATTTTAAAATTTAAAATCTATCTATCTATATCTATACCATAATGAAAATCTTTCAATAACTATCAAATGGCAAACTATGAGCGTTTTATGTAGTGAGAGATAATAGAAGCCATTGATTTTACTCAAACATTAAATCTCAATCTTTGATATAAAAAAAGTATCTTATTTTTTTTAAAATAGGCTAAAAATAAGGACAACTAATTCACTTCTTCCCTCACAAACCCCGCTCTCTCTCTCTCGTCATTGTCATCTAATCACACTCTCCCTCCACTCCTTCATGTCTCCTCCTCTTTCTATTTGTAAACTCACTCTCTCTCATCACCATCATCAAATCACACCTCACCCTCCATCTCCCTCCACTATGTCACAGACCGCTCTAGAATACTCTAGAATGCCCTGAACTTCGTTAGATTTTTCTGGAGTATGCTCTAGAGGGTTCCAGAGGATTCCACACAATTCCACACTTGTATAGAATCCTAGATATTTGTATAGAACATTCTGTATGTATAATCTAGGCTGTAGGATCAAATAGATCTCCACCATTCATTGAGGAGGTGGATGTGTATATATACTCCCAAGGGTGCTCATTTGTACATCAAGTATTCAAGTGCAATACAAAGCATTCTTCCAAACTCATTCTCTCTCTACTTTCTCTCTCTAAGTTCTCTTAGAATGTGTGTGTGCTTGCTTAGCTTCTCAAGTCTAAGTTAAGCATCCTTCAAGGCTTACTAGTAAACAAAACAAGAGTTCTAAGCAAAGTTTGCTAGGCCGTACGGGTCTAAGTTCGAGTAATTTATCAACCCATGACAGTTTGTATCAGAGCACGGTTCGAATTAGGAGATCATGGCTTCAAGTGTCAATGATGCCGACAACCCTCAACAAGGAGGGAAGAAGGGAAAGGACAAGAACAAGGGCTTGTCGGTTCTTGTACACGACAAGCTTGCGGAAATAAACTACTCCATATCGGACCAAATGGGCAGGGTGGATGACATGGAGAAGCGCATAGGAGCTCGCGGGCAAGGAGGACTTTGAGGAGCTTCGTGGGGAGGTGCAAGAGGCGGTGAAATCCTTAGTAAGCAATGTCAATGAGGAGGTTCAAGCTCTTTGGGATAGAGAACTCCAAGCTTGTAAAGCCTAGGTGGTGGTTGCAAGTCCGAGATTGAGGCGTACAACGCAAGGGTCAAGGCCTTGGAAACCCAACTCAAAGAATACATGGCTAATGTAAGCAATGATGGATTGGGTCAAGTGTTCACCACCCCAAAGGTGAATACACTCTAAACTCCAACCTACAATGGAGCGAGGAATGTTAGGGAGGTTGACAACTTCTTTTGAAAGTTCGAGGCCTACTTTGGAGTGGTAGGCATCACCAATGAAGGGTAGAAACCATGCTTCCTTCTCTCTTAAATACATAGCTCTTGTTTGGTTGCACCATGGATGTGACGATGTCAACCGAGGATCCACCCCCATCACCGCTTGGGATGGTTTCAAGAGAGAACTTAAGGAGCAATTCTACCCCAAGTGATGTATCATGCTGGGAAAAAGGGAGAACTCACGCTCAAGGATATGAACAAGCTTAATGGTGTGTGGACTGAAAAGGGTGCCGTGAATGGGAATGGAATGGGAAGAACGGGGAAAGCAGAAAAATCGATAAAACTGAAACGATTCTTGGATATAGAATTCACCACCAAGAATTATCTCAAGGCCCTTGATCTTTGTTTAGGATACAGATTTCACCACTTAACTTGGATCAAGATTCACTTGAACACCACCTTACTTGGCCTAAGGATAAGCAAGTAGAGAATTTGAAGTAACAAACATTGAGGAGTTAAACTCAACTTCAGATTTCAATTCATCAACGACTGATTACAACAAGAGCTTCTTAGACTATTTATAATATATGTCCAAAGCCTTTCCCTCTTCACTAGGTAACCAATTAGAGGTTACTTAATGATTAGGAAACCTCTTAAGTATACTTAGCTAAATTACAATGCATGTCTTTAAACTAAGCTAAGCATAAATAATGAGCCTAGTAACTAACAAAATGATCTACTAAACTCATTCCTAATGATTCTAGGTAGCTTATTCACGATTTCTTTGCCTAGAGGGTTTGCTTTACATGGCTGCCACCTCAAAAGTATAGTCTTTTCATAGCTGCCACCTCAAACGCATGGTGGACGTTTACATGCTTGCAAAATGGCGTCTCCTCCTTGACCCACATGGCATTTTCTACTTTGATGAGTCATAAGATGATTAAGCTTCTCTAATAGCCAAGCAAGTACATAGGTTGTTGAAGAAAACCCTCTTGGCTAAGCAATCGCCTACCAAGGTGCCATGTGTCCCGGTTTTGCTCCACATCGTGCCACCTCAATTTGATGAGTAATGTTGGGTTTTCTTCCTTGGGGTGAAACCTCAAGATGTCACTATCTCCACTATTTAGAAATCTACATTAACACATCATTAGGAGGCTCAAATAGCATGATTAACCAAACTGTGCAAAATCAGGTGCAAAACTAGTAGCTCGGCTTCTTGGGTTGGACTGGATGACTTGGCCTTCTTGTTATGCTTTTCTTAACATGCTTGCTTACTAGACATCCTAAACTAACAAACAAAAAAGGAATTACATAGTTTGGACATCATTAAGGCTATGAAACGACAAAAGCAAAACCAGGTATATTCTGCCTCTACCGGACAGTTTGGACATTCTGGATTTAAAGACTTATTTGGATAGGTAAATGAAGTTCAAATGTGCTAAAACTTATCTTGTTAGAAATCTAACTTCTTGAACATCAAACCCGTGGCAAAATATTTCACTTAAACCTCAAAGAGGCCTAAGTAATTAAGCTCCCAAAAAGTAGGTATCTTGCTGGCCTGAACATAGGACCTTCTGTTTGGAGTCCTTTAAAAGTTTGAACAAAAATACTGAATTTAAAACTAATTTAATTGCATAATTATATTTATTAGAATGTCAATAAATTCTCTTAGCAAAGAAATCAAAGTTAAATTAAGTTTAAGTTGATGAATCAACTTAAAACTGCAACAGGTTCAAAAATGACCTAAACTGGAACGGTTTAGTTTAGGGCTTGGATTTTCCATGCTAAACTTGACTTAACTTGACTCTTTTGGCATGATTTGAAAGTTTAGGATGTTAATTAATATCATAACAAAAGAAAAGGCTCTAAACCTTCTAGAGGCTTTGGAGATTAAATCCACAAAATCAGCTTGTGCACAGGTTCAAAAAAATGATTAGGGCTAACTAAGGATTACATGGGCTGATATCCATCATCCTCCCCTTGTTAGAAAAAATTTATCCTCAAATTTTCGCCAGCAGATCTGGCTAAAAAATCACCCTCCTTTTTTGTTTTTCTGTTATGGCTTGGCAGGAGGATTTGGTTTTCTGAATTTTAGACTTGACTAACTCATGGTAAAACACCTTTTTCAAGGGTTTATCACAAGCAAGTAATGAGTCCAATTGCTTGTTTTCTTGTTGAAGCTTATAGTCAATCTTTGTTTGCTTCAACTTAAACCTTGGTGTGTTGTTCATTTAATGTAATGACTTGTAAGCACCTTCACTTTCGTTTTGCTCACCCAAGTCAAGAAATTCACTCACGGTTTTTATCTAGATCAGTATCTCCTCTTCCTCGTCCTTCTCTACAACCTCTTCTTGATTCTCCAAGGTTAATTCCTGGTTGCAGGGATCAGTTCCATGTTGAAGTTTAGACTCAATTTCTTCTTGCTCAAACTCAAACTGTTGCGGACTGTTTAAGATAAGAGATGATTCATTAGCACCCTTTTCATCATTAAGCTCATCAGAACTTAAAGTCTCTTCCTCAGCGCTATTAAGATCACTCAAATCCAACACTACATTTTCGTCTTCATCTTCATTTTCATTTACCTCTTTGACAACCTCCTCACTAGCTTCTAAACCAATTTGGTTTTTTTGTGGGGCTAAGTCTTTTTGTGGGTGGAAAGGGGTATAACTACGGGTTCAGGGAAATCTTTCTTGCATGGTTTGGCTTTTTGTTGATGTTTATCTTTATAAGCTTGATTACACTCCTTATCATGAAGGTACAAAAGGGGAAGAAAATGATTTCTAAGTTTAGATCTCATCTTCTCCCAGGTTTGGATTTTGCTCTTTTTCCCTCTAACTAGCATAGCACATAAGTTAGTCCACCAAATTGATGCATACTTTCTCAGCCTAAGAGCAACAAGCTTAACCTTCATTTCCTCTAGAACTTTGAGGTAATCAAAAGTTCTTTCAACATTGCAAAGCCATTTCAAGAATTCATCAGGATCAAGTTTCCCTTCAAACTTTGGAACCTTAACCTCATGATCATTAAGGTCAGGTTGTCTCTTTTCTCTTCTTGGTCTCCCAGGAGGCTCCTCCTTATTATAGGATTCTAAGAACTTTCTTCCTTTATTACTAGCAATGTCTTGATCAGAACCAGACACACTTGCTAGCCCCTTTTGTTTCAGTTTCGTCTTCCCTCCCAACTGGCACCTAAAACGCTCATTCTGATTTTTGAGCTTTTCATTAGAGGTTAGTATAAGCTCATACTTCTTCAACATGGCTTCGAATCTCTCCTCTAAACTCATACTAGCACTCATGGTTGATTTTGAGATCAAACCGGGTTTGTGTTTAGGCGTGTGTTTTGGGTTTGTGCTTGAGGGCGTATATGGAGGCCCGGGGTTCAAGCAAGGATCTAAACTTACTTTGATACCAAAATGGATATATCACACAGGGAAAAAGGGAGAACTCATGTTCAAGGATATGAACAAGCTTAATGACGTGTGGAGTGAAAAGGGTGGCGCGAATGGGAATGGTACGGGAAGTAAGGGGAAAATAGGGAAATCGGTAAACTGAAACGATTCTTGGATACAGATTTCATTACCAAGAATTATCTCAGGGCCCTTGATCTTTGGTTAGGATATAGATTTCACCACGTAACTTGGATCAAGAATCACTTGAACAGCACCTTACTAGGCCTAAGTAAGGATAAGCAAGTAGAGAATTTGAAGTATCAAATATTGAGGAGTTAAACTGAACTTCAGATTTCAATTCAATGAATTCATCAACAACTGATTAAAAAATGAGCTTCTTTGACTGTTTATAATATATGTCCAAGGCCTTTCCCTCTTACTAGGTAACCATTAAGAGGTTACTTAATGATCAGGAAACCTTTTAAGCGTACTTACTTAGCTAAATTACAATGCATGTCTTTAAACTAAGCTAAGCGTAAATAATGAGCCTAGTAAATAACAAAATGATCTACTAAACTCATTCCAAATGATTCTAGGCAGCTTAGTCATGATTTCCTCACCCAGAGGTTTGCTTTACATGGTTGCCACCTCAAAAGTATAGTCTTTACGTGGCTACCACCTTAAACGCGTGGCGGACATTTACATGCTTGTAAAATGGCATCTCATCCTCGACGCACATGGCGTTTTCTGCTTTCATGAGTCATAGGATGACTAGGCTTATAGATAGCCAATCAAGCACATAGGTTACTAAAGAAAACCCTCCTAAGAGGGTAAACCCTCTTGGCTAAGCAATCACCTACCGAGGTGCCATGTGTCCCCGATTTTGCTCCATGTCGTGCCACCTCAATTTGATGAGTAATGTTGGGTTTCCTTCCTTGGGGGGAAACCTCAAGATGTCAGCTATCCCCCCCTCTTTAGAAATCTACATTAACACATCATTAGGAGGCTCAAATAGCATGATTAACTTAACCATGCAAAATCAGCCGCAAAACTGGTAGCTCGGCTTCTCGGGCTGGACTGGATGACTTGGCCTTTTTGTTGTGGACTTTTCTTGACATTCTTGCTTACTAAAAATCCTAAAGTAACAAAAGAAAAGAGAATCACATAGTTTGGATCTCATTAAGGCTATGAAACAATTAAAAAATATCGGGTATATTCTGGCTCAACCGGGCAGTTTGGATAGTATGGATTTAAAGGCTGATTTGGATGGGCAAATAAAGTCCAAATGCACTGAAACTTATTTTGTTGAAATGCTAACTTCTTTCACTTCAAACCCATCACACAATATTTAACTTGAACCCCAAATACGCCTAAGTAATTAAGCTTATAAAAGTCGGGTATGTTGCTGGCCTAAACCCGGTGCCTTTTGTTTTGAGTCCTTTGAAAGTTTGGACAAAAATACTTAATTTAAAGCTGATTTAATTGCATAATTAAGTTTATTAGAATGTCAATAAACTCTCTTAGCAAAGAAATCAAAGTTAAATTAAGTTTACGTTGACAAATCAACTTAAAACTTAAACAGGTTCAAAAATAGCCTAAACTGGAATGGTTTCGTTTAGGGCTTGGATTTTCCATGCTAAACTCAACTTGACTTGACTCTTTTGGCATGGTTTGAAAGTTTAGGATGTTAATTAACATCCTAATAAAAGAAAAGGCTCTAAACCTCCTAGAGATTTAGGAGATTAAATGCACAATATCAACTTGTGCACAGGTTCAAAAAAATGATTAGGGCTAATTGAGGATTGCATGAGCTAACATCCATCACCAAGGAGGCGGAGCGGGAAGCAAGGGCCAAGCTAAGACACCTCCAACATAAGGAGGGTTACCTTTGAGAATATGTGAAGGAGTTCCAGGAGCTTCTCTTGGAAATTCCGAGCATGGGGGAGCAGGACGCCTTGTTTACCTTCCTTGATGGCCTAAGTGTTGGGCCAAGACGGAGATAAAGAGGCATGGTGTGCAAAACCTCACCTCTGCAATTACCGCCTCTGACTCACATAACAAGTACAAGAGAGACTCATCAAAGGGGCAAGTCTCCCAGGAGGGACAAACCCTCTAAGGACAAAGGGAAGGGCAAGAAGAATAATGCACCCTGGAAGTACTCCTGTTTCCTATGCAATGGACCTCACCGAGTCTTTGAATACCCCAAGAAGGGCAAACTTGCCGCCTTGTCCTAGGGAAAGCAGAGCAGGAGGAAAAGAAGATTGCCTCCCTCTAGTTACTCAATGCTATCCGTGCAAAGGTAGAGAAATAACCTCGTGGACACATGTATGTGGAGACCCTCATCAATGGCAAGCCACTACAAGCGTTGCTTGACACGGGAGTCGACACGGTCTATACGGCCAAGGAGCTTGCCAATGAAGTTGGCCTCTCCTACACCAAGGAGAAGGGACACGTGAAGGGAGTCAACGCTAAGAGCATTCCCATCCATAGAGTTGCTCGAGGCATCCCCATTCAAATCGGCCAGTGAAAGGTAAGGTCAATATAACTTTTGCTCCCTTAGATGACAAGAAATTTTATTTGGGCATCGACTTCCTTGATGCGATTAAGGCATACCTGGTACCTTACACCAACTCCTTGTGTATCATGGAGACGAGACAACTTTGTAATGTCCCCATGAAAAAGGGCATCGATAAAGTAATATGTTCTCCCCTCTTCAGTTTTCTAAGGGAGTCCGGAAGAAGGAGCCAACCTTCCTTATCACCCTCAAGATGGAAGAGGAGCCCAAGGAAGCTCAAGTGCCTAAGGTGATTCAGAAGGTGCTTAGAGAGTTCAAAGATATCATGCCCGCCGAGTTACCCAAGAGACTTCCTCTATGAAGGAAAGTTGACCATGTGATAGAGTTGGAGTCGAGGGCTAAACCATCCACATTTTCCCCTTACCGAATTGCACCTCCAGAGCTTGAGGAGCTAAGGAGACAATTGAAGGAGCTACTTGATGCAGATACATTCGTCCCTCCAAATCACCCTATGGCGCACTAGTATTGTTCTAAAAGAAGCATGATGGGTCCCTTTGACTATGCATCGACTGTTGGGCACTCAACAAGATTACTATTAAGAGCAAGTATCCTATCCTCGCATTGATGATTTATTCGATCAACTCGGAGATGCAAGGTACTTCACCAAGCTTGACTTGAAAAGCAGGTATCATGAAGTTCGTATAGCCGAAGGAGACGAACCAACAATGGCATGTGTGACGCGTTATGGATCGTATGAGTTCGTTGTTATGCCCATTGGCCTCATAAATGCACCGGCCCTATTTTGCGTCCTCATGAACAAGGCACTTGCCCCTTTCCTTGATTGCTTCGTGGTTATGTATCTTGATGACATTGTCATCTATAGTAAGACCTTGGAGGAACATCTGAGACACTGGCGAGAAGTGTTCTGAACTTTGAAGCACAACCAACTTTATATTAAGAAAGAGAAGTGCTCCTTCGCACAAGAAGAGGTGCCTTTCTTGGGCCACATTATTGGCAAGGGCAATGTAATACCCCCACTACCTATTAGGGATGTTGCACCACCAGGATCCCCCGAGGGAGACCCCTAAGGCTCTTCTTCTATTGATTTCCTTTAAGAATCTACCTAACTCTAATTGAGTTGGGGATTTATGGAACGAAACGGGCAGAGTTCTGTCTGTATTTATAACATTTCCAATGTTTTCATTACAACTTTAGGGTACATGTGACATTTTAACCAAAATTCAAAGTAAACTGGAAGTTGCCAGTGAGTCACACACTCGCGGTTGAGGCTTAGGCCTTTACAACATTATTTACAATAAATTTACATAAGTTTACACAACCAGAGCCTCTACATGCCCAGTTCGTGCACTTCCTTAGCCAAAACATTGCTTCAGGTAGCTTCACACAACGCATCACAGGTACACCTGCAGGAGTAACTAGCAATTCCTAGGAAGCAGACAGGTTCTTCCATTCATTCATTCACCACCTAGGGGAGGAAAAAGGGGAAAGGAAATAGAGTGAGCCACCACATGCTCAGTGAGTGTTCCTCCACTCCTTAAAACAAAACCTTTACAGACAATACTACTCATATTAATCACATATCAAGCATTTCTGTAATACCAATCATTATGTTAAGCTATATATAGCATATACATGGGCTATTCACATGCCAAACCTTCATTCATTCAATCATTCAAGAATTACGTTCCATTCATAGGTGTTAGACCCGTTAGGCTATTCACATGTTAAACATACATTCATAGAACCTTTAATACTTTGGAAACCTTCGCATCCAACGCATGCAGGTTTAAGCAAATAAACTCAAGGTAGGAAGAAGGGAAGGCTACATTCAAACATGCTTGAAGGTCATTTCATTACTCATTCGTTCAAAGCTTTCTTTCTTTCGTCGAAAACGTTTTCTTAACCTTCAAAGGAAGTTTCATTTTGTAGTAGTCGTGTAACGATCCTTATAAGCTTTTCATACATCATTCCATATAGCCTTTTGGGCCCATAAAAAGAACTTCCTTCCCTTTTTAATCGTTTAAAATGGCAAAGGCCAATTGCTTTTCTTAACCTAGTACGAAAATACTTCTGGCATAAGATCATTCAGGTGCTTATTGATTGAGATCTATTCTCAACCCCATAGTGAGACCTATCGCTCACACTTAAGCTCTTACTCCCGGGATGGCTACATCTAACATATCGGAACATTACATCAACCCTCGTCAGGGCCTCTAGGGTTTCCGGACCTTCCCCTAGGTTAACATCGTTCATTTCATGTTGTCGGAAGCACATTATCTTAGCCACTTTAAAGCGTATGGGCCATAACGGCTAATAATTTTGTTGTGTCTTTTGGTAAAATCGTTTAACATGTAACTCGCATCATTTCTAAAATGTTTTAGGGATTCCTCCCAAACATTGTTTGAGTAGCTAAAGTAGGCCATTGCTCGCTACTAGACATGGTATTATTCATTTAAAACACGTGAAAAGCCCTTTGCCAAAACATCACCTTTACACACACATGTTACATCTTAAACGTACAAGGGAAAGGGGATACACATATCACATTTAAACACTTCGTAATCATTTTAACACAATGAGTCACACATGGCCTCACAATCCACATGATTGCGGTCAATTCACAACCCAAACTCCCTCCTCACAAGCACCGTACCATAAGGACCTCGAACCACTCATAGTTCTTCCTCAAACCATCCAACTACCATATCGGTTTAATATTTTACTAATCCTATCATATTCTCAAGCTACTTAAAAGGAGATAGGGTTTAGATACTCACCTGGTAAGCATTACCACTCAGCAGTGGGTTATAGCAAGTATACGAACGCACACGCATTATTATATTCACATATAAACCATAACATCTCATTTAACAATTAGCAGGCCATTACGGGGTAGCTAAGCATACAAGCATACGAACACATACATACCATCATATTCATGTATAAACCATAGCACTTTATCTAGGAAGTCAAACACGATTGGGTTTTAAACATTTATTATTTATGTCGGAGTTAGCGAGCCGTTATGGGGTAGTTAAGCGTATAAGTGACCATAGAGTGGCTAAACATTCATATATGTCGATTTTAAACTCGTACGATGCAATTCGAAGTTCACAAATGGTCATGGAGTGACTAAACATTCATATGCATTGATTTTACACACGTACGATTCAGTTCGAAGTTAGTTTCTAGGCACGATTCGACTTAAAGCTTTAAGTTTGAATTATCTAGTTAAGTTCGAACCTCAGCTAAACTTTTTTTGATTCATTTCGATGCTAAACATATATTGATTTGAATTGAAGCTAAGCATACACAATTCATTTCGAATTAATATTTCAGGCATAATCTACGTTAATTAATTCGAATTGAAGGTAAACATATATAAACCACTTCGAATTAACATTTCAGGTATAATTTACGTCAATTGATTCGAATGGAAGCTAAACATATGTAAATCACTTCGATTTAACATTTCAAGCATAATTCACATAAATTGATTCGAATCGAAGCTAAACATATATACATCGCTTCGAATTAACATTTCATGCATAATTCACCTAAATTGATTTGAATCGAAGCTAAACCTATATAAATCACTTCGAAATTAAATCTCATGCATGAACTAACAAAATTGATCCACTTCGAAGCTAGCCATGTATGTTTCATCTCAGAATCCAATCTCAGGCAGTACATTCTAACAAATTTGGCTACGCTAGTCTAACATGCAACATCAATTCTGCTAAAACGTTTGCAAAATTAGTATTAACTTAGGAGGAGAGAAACACTTACATAAAATCGCTTAATAACCCACTTAATTGGCAGCAATTCACGCCCCAAATCCCCTTGAACTCGACCCTGGTTCGGCTACACCCAGCACCCGAAACCCTAGCTTCGACTTAGTGGCAATTTAAGCTGATTTTGGCTAGAATTCAACTCCCAATTTATAGAGGAGGTAGTGAGGGTCGTGGGCTGCCGGATTCCGACACATGGGTGGCGGTTTTCGGGGGTTAGATGCGTGGTTTTTAGGCTGG
Organism: Carnegiea gigantea; assembly: GCA_029747015.1. Taxonomy (NCBI): domain Eukaryota; kingdom Viridiplantae; phylum Streptophyta; class Magnoliopsida; order Caryophyllales; family Cactaceae; genus Carnegiea; species Carnegiea gigantea. The sequence continues at coordinate 21,823 of JAKOGI010003329.1, read as the reverse complement.
GAGAAGTGGATGGCAGCGTCTGGTGGTTGTGGCGGTGGAGGACGCGTGCTGGGGGGACCGGTGGTCCCTTTCTCTCGGCGACGACAAGTGGCAGTCGGTGGTGGACGCCAGACGGCGCCGGTGGCCCAGAGAGAAAAGGAGAGCAGCGAGTGGATTAGAGAGAGAGTGAGGGTGTCGGGTGTGCCTTCGGGTCTCAGAGACCCAACCTCCCCCCCTTTTTGTTCTATTTTTCCTTTTTTTTAGCTCGACTAACATCATTCAACTAAATTTTGGTCCCGTACTCGTTAATGGTTAGGCTAAACTCGAGTTGAAATGAACTACAACTAACATTTCAGTTTAAACTTTGGGAATCGACCAAGTAAAACAAAAAAACGATTTTAAAAACTCGGTTTAGCGTTGATTCGATAATTTTATAAACAAGTAATGTCAATAATAACATTAATCAAATAATCGTTCTTTTTAATGAAATTAATCGTTAAAAACTCACACAGTTGACTTAATATTTTTGTCGAACCATAATTCGAATGCAACTGGTAAATTTAGCAACTGAAGCAGTTAGTCATCAATATAATGAAAGCGTGGCCCTTACACTCTCCCCCCTGAAAAGAATTTCGTCCTCGAAATTTGCTCACCTGATGAAAATAATGCGGGATATTTTTCACGCATTTCACTTTCTAACTCCCAAGTTGCTTCTGCCACCTTGTGATGCTTCCATAACACCTTAACATAGGGGATGCTCCTGTTTCTGAGCTTCTTTTCTGTCTTCTCCAAAATCCGAATGGGTTCTTCTACATAGGTGAGATTCTCCTTGACTTGCAGGGGTTCATATCGAATGACATGATCCGGATCCGGAACATATTTTTAGATGCTGAATACATGAAATACATCGTGGATGCCTTGCAATGAGGCAGTAAGGCTAGTCGGTACACAACCGATCCTACTTTCTGCAGAACTTCAAACGGTCCAATGAACCTCGGGCTTAGTTTTCCTTTTTGCCCAAATCTTATACTTCCCTTGAGTGGGGACACTTTCAGAAATAAATGGTCTCCAATCTCAAACTCCAGTGACCTTCTCCTATTATCTGCGTAGCTCTTTTGTCTACTCTGTGCAGCTTGCAACCTCTTACGGATTGTCTTAATTATTCCGATCATTTGATCGATCAAGTCAACCTTGGAAGGTTCCCTTTCCCCTACTTCATTCCAACAAACCGAAGTTCTGCGACGTCTACCATATAACGCCTCGAAAGGAGCCATGCCTATACTGGCGTGGTGACTATTATTATACACAAACTCGATCAGAGGCAAGTTATGATCCCAAGCTCCAGCGTAATCGAGTGCACAGGCTCTCAACATGTCCTCCAAGGTTTGAATGGTTCTTTCAGATTGACCGTCCGTCTGAGGATGGAAGGCCGTACTTAAACGTAGTTCTGTGCCCATTGCTCTTTGAAAACCATGCCAGAAGCGAGATACAAACTTGGTATCGCGATCTGACACAATACTGAGTGGCACACCATGCAGTCTAACTATCTCCTTAATGTATAGGTTAGCCAGTTGCTCAGAGGTGAAAGTGGTCTTGATGGGTAAGAAGTGTGCGGCCTTGGTCAATCTGTCAACTATAACCCGCACACCGTCATACTGTCTGATGGTTTTTGGCATTTCAATCATGAAATCCATGGTGATGTGTTCCCATTTCCACTCGGGAATTGGCAAGGGTTGTAGTAAACCTCCAGGTTTCTGATGTTCGATTTTCACCCGTTGGCACGTAAGGCACTGAGCCACGTACTCTGCGATATCCCTTTTCATGCTATTCTACCAGTAATGGGTTTTCAAGTCATGATACATCTTCGTACTTCCAGGGTGTACAACAAGTGTGGAATTATGCGCCTCCTTTAACAACTCCTTCTTGAGAGCTGTTATGCTTGGTACACACAGTCTATTCCCATACCAAAGTACCTCATTTTGGATGGAAAATACCTTATTCTTTCCTTCTTCCATGCCTTTCTTTATCTTCATAAGTTCAGGGTCATCCTTCTGCTGTTGCTTAATCGTTTCAATCAATAGCGAAGAGATTCGAAGCGCTGCCAAGTAGCCTTAATTTCCTGGCAGAACTACCTCTATTTGTAGCGCGTCGAGCTCCCTTAGGAGTCTCTTTTCTTGTGTAAGTAGACAGGCTACAAGCCCCATGGATTTTCTACTCAGCGCGTCAGCCACCACGTTGCCTTTCCAGGGTGATATTTGATCTCCATATCATAATCCTTCAAGAGTTCTAGCAATCTTCTTTGCCTCATGTTTAACTCTTTCTGAGTAAAGATGTATTTCAAGCTCTTGTGGTCAGTGTATACTTCACACCTTACTCCATAGAGGTAATGTCTCTAGATTTTCAAGGCGAACACAATCGTGGCCAATTCTAGGTCATGTGTTGGATAATTCTCTTCGTAGGGCTTTAATTGGCGAGAGGCATAAGCGATAACTCTACCTTTTTGCATTAATACACATCCCAATCCCTTCTTGACGCATCGCTGTAGATTAGAAACCCTTCATTACCCTCAGGTATAGCTAGTATTGGGGCAGACACCATTCATTTCTTTAGTTCCTGAAAGGCATCTTCGCACTCTGTAGTCCATTCAAATTTGTTAGTCTTCCGAAGTAATCTGGTAATAGGTAAGGCTAGTTTAGAAAATCCTTCTACAAATCTTCGATAATAGCCAGCCATACCTAAGAAGCTTCGCACTTCAGAGACATTCGTGGGTCTCGGCCAATTTACAATGGCCTCTATCTTTGCCGGGTCCACTGATATGCCATCCTTGGTCACTATATGACCTAGAAATTGCACCTCTTCTAGCCAAAACTCGTACTTTTTAAACTTGGCATATAGCTTGTGTTATTCTAGGGTTTTCAAGACCATTCGTAGGTGGTTTGCATGTTCTTTTCTAGTCTTGGAGTATACCAAGATATCATCGATGAATACCACTACAAATTTGTCGAGAAAGGACTTAAAGACCCTATTCATTAAGTCCATAAAGAATGCGGGGGCATTCGTTAACCCAAATGGCAACACCAAGAACTCATAATGCCCGTATCGAGTGCAAAAGGTGGTTTTAGGCACATCTTCCTTCTTGATCTTCAATTGATGGTATCCCGATCCTAAATCAATCTTTGAGAATACTGAAGCACCGGCCAACTGATCAAACAAGCCGTCGATTCTGGGAAGTGGGTACTTATTCTTAACCATCACTTTATTTAGCTCTCGATAGTCAATACATAACCTCAAAACTTCCATCCTTTTTCCTCACAAAGAGTACCGGTGCTCCCCAGGGCGAAACACTAGGCTGGATTAGCCCCTTGTCGAGTAACTCCTGCAACTGGGTTTTCAATTTTGTCAATTCAGCAGGTGCCATTCGATAAGGTGCCTCAGATATTGGGGTAGTTCCAGGTACAAGTTCGATGGTAAACTCGATTTCTCGGTCAGGTGGTAGCCCCGGTACTTCTTGGAATACTTGTGGGTACTCTCTTGCTACCGGAATCTTATTCAGGTCTAGATCCCTTGGTTCTGTAGCTTCAATTGCACACAGATGGCCTCGACATCCTTTCCTCAATATCTTGAATGCTTGCATGGCAGATACAGTTGGAACGGTCACTTGATGGCCACTTCCCTTAAAGGTCACTCTCTCTCCATCAGGAGTCGAGAAGGTAATCAACTTCCCTTCACAGTCAATAGTAACTTTATGCTTAGTTGACCAATCCATTCCTGGGATAACATCCCAACCTTGTATATTCAGTTGCACTAGGTCTGCAGGAAGGACTACCCCTTCTAATGTAATGGCGCAATTTCTAAAAATAATATCAATGTAGTAGTTAGGGCCTAAGGGAGTGGTTACATATAATTGTACATCCATCTCGTCAGGTCTGCTGGCGAGCTTCTTTGCAAAGACAGGATTTACAAAGGAATGTGTCGCACCCGAATCAAATAAAACATGAGCATAAAGATGATTGATAAGGAGGGTACCTGATATAGTGGCAGTGAGGTCCTCCACCTCTTCACCTTCCAGAGAGAACACCCGGCCACCTGCCTGCGGCCTTTTTCCACCTCTGTTACCTCCCGAAGTTGTATTCATAGGGGGACGGCCTCTCTGCGGGATTGAATTGGTTCCCGTGCCTGAACCTGGTATGTTGCTTTGTCGTCTCCACACCTTCTTGGGGCAGTTGGCAATCTTGTGGTCCGTAGCTTCACAACCATAGCATTCTTGGGTGCCATATCGACACTGACCTGGATGTATACGTCTACACTGGTTGCAGGGTTCCATTTCTTACCTTGGAGCAGCTTGTATTCCTTTACCCCGACCCCTCACGGGGTTGAAACTTCTGAATCTCCCATTCCCCTGAGCACTGGATCCTCCTTGGCCAAATTTTCTTTTGGCTTGGCCTATTTGCCGACTCTCAACTTTAGTTTCTTCTAAGACCCGGGCTATTTTCACTACCCGCTGATACATTTCTTGAAAGTTGGTAAAAACATATCCGGCTATCATTCACTTGATTGGTCCCTTGAGGCCTTGTTCGAAGTGATCCATTTTCATCTCTTCAGTAGCGACCTGGTTGGGCGCAAAGCGGCTGAGCTCATTAAACTTTACAGCGTATTCCACTACGCTCATCTGCCCTTGTTTTAGGTGTAAAAACTCTTGCTCCTCAGCCCTTTTCACGTCCCGAGGATAATACTAGGTATCCATCACAGTCTTCAACTGTTCCCAGGTCCAAGCTGGTTCATCAGCTCGGGGTTTAACAGTCCTCCACCAGAACTCAACTTCTTTTTCAAATTGGTGGGTCGCTAAACGAACCTTGAAGCCTTTGGGGCAGTCCATTATTTCGAATAGGTTCTCCATTCTTCTCGACCACTCCTCGTATGTGAGGGGGTTGGTTCCTCCACCAAACCTCGGTGGTTTTAACTTGTTAAACTGACAAATCATCTCTAGGGCGGTTGGCTCCGCCATCTGTTCTCTTCGGGGAGGCATTGCTACACAACTGTTTATACAAAGTTGCTTAGTTTTATATATATGTAAAAATAGATTTATCAGAGGCATTTATAGACATAAGACAATATTTAGGCAGTATTCATTAGTAAAATGCATTCACACGTTACGAAACATGGGGGGTACTACCCTTGCTCATTCATTTATTCCGAGGATACATTTAGCTCGGGAGTCATCTAAGAGTTCCCGACACACTGACGCCTTAGGAAGGGGAGAAACTAGGAGGGTACACAGGCTATGATTTATTAGATACATTACATATGGTAACAACTTCGGATCATGCAAGTCTCTAAACATCACTGGAGGAGTCTCCCTCAGGAGGGTTGTCTACCGCTGGCTCATTCGAACCTTCAGACTCAACTGGGGCTAGTAAGTCCCATAACACGAAAGTTGGGGAGTGTTCCACATCGGGCTCTCCATCCACTAGCTCCCCCATTCTCAGCATCGTGGCCTGCCAGCCACGTGGATATTAAGCACCAAATGAATCTATCCAGCGTGCCCACATTGTGGCTACTCGCTTGTATCGCCTCGCCTGAGGGTTTTCCACGAACAGAAGCCTCATTTGGTGATGCTCGATTTGATTTCTCTCGGTTATCGTGCTTGGTAGTTGTTGGGCAGCGGCGGGAGCAATCAAAGCCATATTGACCAGTTCAATAGTGGCATCGCTCCTCCCCAAGGGGGTATCTCCTAAGGAATCCACCCGTCCTTCTGCTAATATTAGGAAATCCACTAATCCTCTGAAAGTAAACGGAGTGTAATGTAGCACACATGAAATAGACGAAGGATGGAGGTGACCTCGCTCCATCTTCCCGTACGAGGCATTGATCGGATGAACTTGTAAGTCCAATGGTTTTGAGTGACCCGTAAGGGTCTCCACTAGTTGCTCCTAATCATTGCATCCCAAAAGATGACCGCGTTCCAAGAAGCCAACGAGAATGGAAGGTACTCGAAATCATCGAGGCTAAACACCATCCTATATCACCACACTGGATTAGGCATAAAACTAACAAGCACTCATTTGTATAGGAGTCCTAAGCCATGTTCTAGTTCGTGCACACAAGTATGCAAAACAAGCACACAGTAAGCTCAAGTAAACACTTTAAGGCACATACTTTCACACATTGATATACCTAAGGTCACATCTATATGCATATGCAACCTATGGCTCTGATACCACCCAATGTAACACCCTCACTACCTATTAGGGATCTTACACCGCCAGGATCCCCTGAGGGAGACCCCTAAGGCTCTTCTTCTATTGATTTCCTTTAAGAATCTACCTAACTCTAATTGAGTTGGGGATTTATGGAACGAAACGGCCAGAGTTCCGTCTGTATTTACAACATTTCTAATGTTTTCATTACAACTTTAGGGTACCTATGACATTTTAACCAAAATTCAAAGTAAACTGGAAGTTGCCAGTGAGTCACACACTCGCGGTTGAGGCTTAGGCCTTTACAACACTATTTACAATAAATTTACATAAGTTTACACAACCAGAGCCTCTACATGCCCAGTTCACGCACTTCCTTAGCCAAAACATTACTTCAGATAGCTTCACACAACGCATTACAGGTACACCTGCAGGAGTAACTAGCAATTCCTAGGAGGCAGACAGGTTCTTCCATTCATTCACCACCTGGGGGAGGAAAAAGGGGAAAGGAAATGGAGTGAGCCACCACATGCTCAGTGAGTGTTCCTCCACTCCTTAAAACAAAACCTTTACAGACAATACTACTCATATTAATCACATATCAAGCATTTCTGTAATACCAATCATTATATTAAGCTATATATAGCATATACATGGGCTATTCACATGCCAAACCTTCATTCATTCAATCATTCAAGAATTACGTTCCATTCATAGGTGTTAGACTCGTTAGGCTATTCACATGTTAAACATACATTCATAGAACCTTTAATACTTTGGAAACCTTCGCATCCAACGCATGCAGGTTTAAGCAAATAAACTCAAGGTAGGAAGAAGGGAAGGCTACATTCAAACATGCTTGAAGGTCATTTCATTACTCATTCGTTCAAAGCTTTCTTTCTTTCGTCGAAAACGTTTTCTTAACCTTCAAAAGAAGTTTCATTTTGTAGTAGTCGTGTAACGATCCTTATAAGCTTTTCATACATCATTCCATATAGCCTTTTGGGCCCATAAAAAGAACTTCCTTCCCTTTTTAATCGTTTAAAATGGCAAAGGCCAATTGCTTTTCTTAACCTAGTATGAAAATACTTCTAGCATAAGATCATTCAGGTGCTTATTAGGTGAGATCTATTCTCAACCCCATAGTGAGACCTAGCGCTCACACTTAAGCTCTTACTCCCGGGATGGCTACATCTAACATATCGGACCATTACATCAACCTTCGTCAGGGCCTCTAGGGTTTTCGGACCTTCCCCTAGGTTAACATCGTTCATTTCATATTGTCCGGAGCACATTATCTTAGCCACTTTAAAGCGTATGGGCCATAACGGCTAATAATTTTGTTATGTCTTCTGGCAAAATCATTTAACATGTAACTCACACCATTTCTAAAACGTTTTAGGGATTCCTCCCAAACATTGTTTGAGTAGCTAAAGTAAGCCATTGCTCGCTACTAGACATGGCTATTATTCATTTAAAACATGTGAAAAGTCCTTTGCCAAGACATCACCTTTACACACACATGTTACATCTTAAACATACAAGGGAAAGGGGATACACATATCACATTTAAACACTTCATAATCATTTCAACACAATGTGCCACACATGGCCTCGCAATCCACACGATTGCGGTCAATTCACAACCGGAACTCCCTCCTCACAAGCACCGTACCACAAGGACCTCGAACCACTCATAGTTCTTCCTCAAACCATCCAACTACCATCTCGATTTTATATTTTACTAATCCTATCATATTCTCAAGCTAACTTAAAAGGAGATAGGGTTTAGGTACTCACCTGGTAAGGATCACCACTCAGCGGTGGGTTATAGCAAGCATACGAATGCATACGCATCATTATATTCACATATAAACCATAACATCTCATTTAACAATTAGCAAGCCATTACGGGGTAGCTAAGCATACAAGCATACGAACACATATGTACCATCATATTCATGTATAAACCATAGTACTTTATGCAGCAAGTCAAACACGATTGGGTTTTAAACATTTATTATTTATGTCGGAGTTAGCGAGCCGTTATGGGGTAGTTAAGTGCATAAGTGACCATAGAGTGGCTAAACATTTATATATGTCGATTTTAAACTCGTACGATGCAATTTGAAGTTCATAAATGGTCATGGAGTGACTAAACATTCATATGCATTGATTTTTTCACACGTACGATTCAGTTCGAAGTTAGTTTCTAGGCATGATTCGACTTAAAGCTTTAAGTTTGAATTATCTATTTAAGTTCGAACCTGAGCTAAACTTTTATTGATTCATTTCGATGCTAAACATATATTGATTCGAATCGAAGCTAAGCATATACAATTCATTTCGAATTAATATTTCAGTCATAATCTACGTCAATTAATTCGAATTGAAGCTAAACATTTATAAACCACTTCGAATTAACATTTCAGGTATAATTTACGTCAATTAATTCGACTGGAAGCTAAACATATGTAAATTACTTCGAATTAACATTTCAAGCATAATTCACCTAAATTGATTCGAATCGAAGCTAAACATATATAAATCGTTTCAAATTAACGTTTCATGCATAATTCACCTAAATTGATTCGAATCGAAGCTAAACCTATATAAATCACTTCGAAATTAAATCTCATGCATGAACTAACAAAATTGATCCACTTCAAAGCTAAGCATGTATGTTTTATCTCAGAATCTAATCTCAGGCAGCACATTCTAACAAATTTGGCTACGCTAGTCTAACATGCAATATCGATTCCGCTAAAACGTTTGCGAAATTAGTATTAACTTAGGAGGAGAGAAACACTTACTTGAAATCGCTTAATAACCCACTTAATTGGCAGCAATTCACGCCCCAAATCCCCTTGAACTCGACCCTGGTTTGGCTACGTTAGTGGCAATTTAAGCTGATTTTGGCCAGAATTCAACTCCCAATTTATAGAGAAGGTAGTGAGGGTCGTGGGTTGCCGGATTCCGGCATGTGGGTGGCGGTTTTCGGGGGTTAGACGTGTGGTTTTTGGGCTGGGAGAAGTGGAAGGCAGCGTGTGGTGGTTGTGGCAGTGGAGGACGCATGCTGGGGGGACCGGTGGTCCCTTTCTCTCGCCGGCAACAAGCGGCAGTCGGCAGTGGACGCCAGACGGCGCCGGTGGCCCAGAGAGAGAAAGGGAGAGCAGCGAGTGGGTTAGAGAGAGAGTGAGGGTGTAGGGTGTGCCTTCGGGTCTCAGAGACCCGACCTCCCCCTCTTTTTGTTCTATTTTTCCTTTTTTTTTGCTCGACTAACGTCATTCAACTAAATTCTGATCCCGTACTCGTTAATGGTTAGGCTAAACTCGAGTTGAAACGACCTACAACTAACATTTCAGTTTAAACTTTGGGAATTAACCAAGTAAAACGAAAAAACGATTTTAAAAACTCGATTTAGCGTTGATTCGATAATTTTATAAACAAGTAATGTCAATAATAACATTAATCACATAATCGTTCTTTTTAATGAAATTAATCATTAAAAACTCACACGATCGACTTAATGTCTTTGTTGAACCATAATTCAAATGCAACTGGTAAATTCAGCAACTAAAGCAGTTAGTCAGCAATAGAATGAAAGCGTGGCCCTTACAGGCAAGCTACACATGGACCCGGCAATGATCAAGGCCATCCTTGAATGGGAGCCACCAAAAAAAGTCACCAAGTTAAGGTCCTTCCTTGGCTTAATGAACTACTATCGGTGGTTCATCAAGGGCTAGTCTGCAATAGTCGCCCCTCTCACTGACCTATTGAAGAAAGAAAGAGGATGGATATGGAGTCAAGAGTGCCAACATACCTTTGATGCCTGGAAGAAGGCCATCACCGAGGAACCCGTTCTCTCACTTCCCAACCTCAACAAACCATTTAAGCTATACACTGATGCTTTCAACTTCTCTATTGGAGGAGTCTTGATGTAAGAGGGTCACGCTATTGCTTTTGAGAGCCGGAAGCTCAATGACACCGAGAGGCGGTACCCGGTCCAAGAAAAAGAGATGATCATGGTGATACCTTGTCTTTGTACTTGGAGATATTACTTGCTTGGGAGCAAATTCATGATCAAGACCGATAATGTCGCCACAAGCTACTTCCAATCTCAAAAGAAGCTTACTCCCAAGCAAGCTCGGTGGTAGGACTTCCCAGCGGAGTTTGATTATATCATGGAGTATAAGCCGGGACGTGCCAACATAGTGGCCGATGCTTTGAGTCGCAGGGTGAACTTGCTGATATTAGCCAATCTCAATGCAACCTACAGGACCGAATCAAGGAGGGGCTGCAACATGATTCCCTTGCCCAGACTATAATCCCGCTTGTCAAAGAGGGCAAGACAAGACGCTTTTGGGAAGAAGATGGCTTGATCCTTACTAAGGGTAAGCGCATTTACGTTCCATCATACGACCACCTCAAGCTGGAAGTCATGAAGGAGTGTCATGATAGTAAGTGAGTGGGACAACCAGGCATACACCGAACACTTGTCCTTGTGGGAGATTCCTATTATTGGCGTCACCTAAAGGATGAGTCGAGGCCTATGTGAAGATTTGTCTTGTGTGCCAATAAGACAAGATAAAGCAAGGAGCACCTGCGGGACTTTTAGAGCCTCTACCTATTCCCGAAAGACCATGGGAGAGTGTTTCCATGGACTTCATCGTGGGCTTACCCACGAGTGAGGGGTGCAACTGGGTGCTTTTCGTGGTGGATCTATACTCTAAGTATGCCACATTCATTCTCGCACCCAAGGAATATTCCCCCGAGTAAGCCGCCCGCTTATTCTTCAAACATGTGGTAAAGTGTTGGGGTCTACCTCAGTCCATTGTGAGTGACTGGGACTCTCGTTTTACTGAGCGTTTTTGGACAAAGATATTCAAGCTTATGGGGTCCGAGCATAATTTCTCCATGAGCTTCCATCCCTAAAGTGATGGACAAACCGAGAGGGTCAATGCTCTCTTGGAGCTTTATTTGAGGCACTTTGTGAGTGCTCACCAAAGAGATTGGGCGAAGTTGCTTGATGTTGCCCAATTCTCCTTCAACTTGCAAAAGAGCAAATTCATGAGCCGGAGTCCGTTTGAGATTGTAAGGGGGTAACAACTATTGACCCTGAGTTCTCTTGGCACAGGATACAAGGGTCCAAGTCCACCCGCGTACAAGTTTGCTAAGGATTGGAATGACCAAGTAGGGGTGGCACGAGCTTACTTGGAGAAAGCGTCGAAGAAGATGAAGAAGTGGGCCAACAAGAGGAGGCGCGCGAGGGAGTTCCAAGTGGGAGATCTCGTGCTTGTCAAGATGTACAACCATGCAAGGTTAAATGGACAGCATCGGGGTCTCATCTAGCGATACGAGGGACCTTTCTCCATCCTTAAAAAGGTGGGGGCGCAAGCTTATAAGGCAGAGTTGCCTCCTAAGATCAAGTATCATCTCGTGTTCCATGTAAGTCTACTCAAGCCTTATCATGGAGATCAAGTGGATCCAAGTTGACGCATCTCACAACGGGCACTGATGGGCATGAAAGTCCTACATGACAAGGAAGTGGAAGAAGTCTTAGCCAATCGAGTAGTGCGACACTCCAACCAACCACCGACATATGAACTCCTTGCCAAGTGGAAAGGCCTACCCGAGACCAAAGCTAGCTGGGAGCCCATCCAACACTTGTGGCAATTCAAGGAGTAGATTTAAGCATACGAGAACAAGAAGGCAACGAGGACGTCGCAGGGTTAGGTGAGGTAGGATGTCACAGACTGCTCTAGAATACTCTACAATGCCCTGAACTTCACTAGATTTCTCTAGAGTATGCTCTAGAGGATTCCAGAGCTTTCCACACTTGTGTAGAATCCTAGATATTTGTATAGAGCATTCTAGATGTATAGTCAGATCTCCACCGACCATTGAAGAGGTGGATGTGTATATATACCCCCAAGGGGGCTCATTTGCACACCAAGCATTCAAGTGCAATACAAAGCATTCTCCCAAACTCATTCTTTCTCTACTTTCTCTCTCTAAGTTCTCTTAGAGTGTGTGTGTATGCTTACTTAGCTTCTCAAGTCTAAGTTAAGCATCCTTCAAGGCTTACCAGCAAATAAAGCAAGAGTTTTAAGCAAAGTTTGCTAGGCCGCACGGGTTTAAGTTCCAGTGGATTATCAGCCCGTCACAACTGTCCCACGTCTCCCTCACGCCTCTTTATCTCTCATCATCTATTCACACCACGCCTTCCCTCTCTCTCCACTCTCTCATGCCTCCTCCCTCTTTCTATCTAACATCTTTCATTTTCTCCAAATCTCCAAGAATCCAAGGTATTCTTCTTCAAATTTTTTCATCTTTGATTATCAAGTCTATTGTTCTTTTTGAATTTTGACTTTGTGCTTCTTCGTTATAAATTTTGGTTCCTAATTTTTGAATGTGCATTGACAGATTCCTCTTCCATTTTGACATTTCTTCTTCAATGTTGTCATAATTCACGTTTTTCTTCTTCAATTCTCTCAAAAAGCAAGTTTCTCTTCCTTAGTTATCTTCCTAATTTTAATTTTCAATTGCAATTTCATATTTCTTCATCAAAAATTAACCTTCATAATCTTGATACTAACAACGTCTTTCCTATCTTCGCTACTATACAAGAATATTTGGCATCTATATTAGGTTTAGATTTGCTTTTGAAGGTGACCTAGATAGTAAAACTGGGTATGATTTAATTCTGTTGTGCTTCAACCATCTCTGCCACTTCAATTTTTAACTAAAGTGGAAGAAGAAGAGTTGAAGTGGGTGATCAGGAAATGGAGGAAATTAGAAAAAGGAGTCATGGATCCATTCAGCATGATGAGAAAAGGTTGCCGTCATCTCCATTATTTTCCATTGTTTCTATGTCTATTAATATTTCATTTGTACATTCATTTTAATTTAATAAAATTAATGTGATTCCGGCTATGATTACTGAGGGCAAAGATGGGAAAAAAAGTCTAATAATATGCTTAGTTCTATATACGATTTAATTAGGAATGAATGGTCAAATTATAACTCTCTTATCTATTACTGTTAGTACATCTACATCTATACTATACATAATACTAATCATTTTAAAACTATTAAAAGCTACAACGACCTCGATTTTGCAGAGCTAATTGCAATCTTAACCATAATAATTATGATTCCATTAAATTTACGCCATTGATGCAAATTTTTTTTTTTAAAGAAAGAGAGAATTCATAAAATTTATAACCGCCAGATATGCTATCTCCCACTCCCCACATTCTTCTCTCTCTCTTTTCAAAACATATCAAGTTTCCTAATAGAGTTTTGATTCTAAGTCCCTAAACATATCAAGTTAAAGTCTATTTATCGTTTTCAATGACAACTTATTGTCTCATCTTTTCTAAATTATAATATCGATTATATACGTAGTGGTGACTTTTTTTTCCTAATAATATATACATTCTAAAGATCTATATCATTATGCACCGTGTATGGCATAGGTCCATACTAGTTTTAAAAATCACAATTTTGAATAAATACAGGATGGGTGAAATAGTTGAATGAAGTAGCGTTTCGCTGAGAAGGTGAGGCAGATTTAATGGATTTCGTGGTTTGTTGAGTTCGCCGGTTTGAATCCCTTATACACACATCAATTGTATATTTTTCTAATTTTTTTCTACCTTAGAAGTTAGAACTACCCTACCCCCCTCCCCATTCGACATTCTGTCCTGAGTTCTGTCTCAGACAAAACCCCAAATCCCATGCAAACCCTTTGCCACTGCCCATTGCTCTAGTCACTACTTGTCCCACTGCTCAGTGGCATTAGTTGCCTATGCAAGCACCAACCAAAGCCCACCTCCCTTCTCCAAATTTATGAGTTTTCTTTTTACTAATACTAGTTTAAATGCTCTAATTGACTTGAATTTCTTACTTAATTCTTTAATTTGTAGATTAATTTATACTTTTCTTGATTTATTTGTTGCCAATTCCAATTCCAAATTGGTTTAATTTATAGCTTTAATTTCAATTCTCTGTTAATTCTTCAATTTGTAGATTAATTTGCTTTTATTATTTGATTTATGAGCCTATTTACCAATTTCAATTCCAAATTCATTTAATTTATAGGTTTAATTTCAATTCTAGGTTAATTCTTTAATTTGTAGATTAATTTGCTTTTATTGTTTGATTTGTGAGTTTATTTGTCAATTTCAATTCTAAATTTTCTTACTTAATAGCTTTAATTTCAATTTTAGGTAAAAATACAAAGACATTTCAACAAGTTTGCTAAGGAAACCTCTATACCCTCAAGCTGGCTAATGATTTCAATTTATGACTATTGTTGAATTTTATATTGTATACTATTAATTTCAACACCCCTCCCCAAAATCCCTAATTTTGCCACTGAATTCAAATGGGCCATATACATATTTCACAATGATAAATGAGGGGGGAGCAATTCGTTTCTCATGCATGTCAACTATAATGTGTTCTCTCCGTATGTTTACACTTGGGAATTGAGGAAAAGGAAATGACATTATTTTTCTTAATTTGCTTTATTTGATTGCACTATGGCATGGAAAGCACTTAATATATCGAGAAATTATATATATATATATATTAGAGATATATATAATATATATATATTAAATATGTATGTATGTTATGTATAATAAATGTAGTACATACATATATATAATATATATATATATATAGTAGATATATATATGATATATATATTGTATATGTATGTTTGTATATATAATGGGTATACATAAACATATATTTAATTATATAATATAATATATATATATATATATAGTAGATATATATATAGTATATATATATATCCCATTATATTATCTATATATATATATTATATATATATATATATATATATATATAGTACTATATATACTAGACATATATATAGTATATATATATATATATATATATATCTATATATATATATATATATATATATATATATATATATATATATATGTATATGTTAAACGAGGTTGCTTGATTTGTTCAAACAACAGAATCTTCAATTAAATTTTATATTAGTAAAAAGGAAATCTATTGATCCATAAACTCTTTATAATAGGGTCATGATTAAAGTTTGGCATTTTAAAATGTATGTCAAGTAAAAGCAAGTTTTTATGTAATTATGAAGCAAAACTTCCCATTCTATACATAGAAAGAGACATTGAAGGAGCAAAATGGAAGACAAATATTCCATCAAAGTTATCTATAACATTTATGTCATTTGACGGAAAATATCAAGAACAAATATTCTTTCGAATTAATTAAGTTCAAGTTCCCATGCAAAAGCCAGCAGTAAGGATTTTTTTTTTTTTAAGAAAAAGAAAAAGTTAACTCCAAACTTTTTTTTTTTTTTTTAAAAAAAAAAAAAAAAATTCCATGCAAAAACACAGAGACAAGCTACTACACTTTATCTGTTGGATTTTCAAAATATAATAATCTAAATTTTAGGGTAATGAAAACTAATAATCCGACCTTAAGAAATAGCTCGCAACACTCTAAACATTGAAGGCATTTATTTTTAGTAATACCAATGTGTTTTAAATTGTATTTTTCACACAATTTAAATCTTGAAACAAATTTAGTCACTTCGATTTCATATGTTTGAGTTGATTTAGAAGTGATATCATTTGGAATTGCCTGAAAGATGCATGGGGTGTTTGTGTGTATTAATTGTTTGGTAAAAAAGAGCCGTTTAGGACCCCTTTAGCTGTTTTGACCAACTCAAATAGCTAAATAGGTGTTTGGTAAAGAGGTGTTTGTAAAGAGCTGCTTGAAATAGTTGTTTTACTCTAAACAGCTCTTTTTCAAATAGTTATTCCCAATAGCCTTTTGGAAATAACTTTTTATTAAAATTACTATATCACCACAAGTTCAATAAAATTATAGTCATGTCATTCATCCTTTCCTCTCTCTTGCCATCAGACTTCACGCTGGCTTTCACCAAGGTAGTTTCACATGATGGTTAACCTCTCCTTCGTCACACCCTCCCGTCTCTGCACCTACTACCCGCGGGCTACCCTACTACTACCAAGCAGCTACGCGTTCTCTAGTTATCATCGGCCACACCATTGGCACCGATGACATCGTCTTCTCTTGCTCTGGTGCGCACGATGGCATACCGTCTCTATCCAGTTGCTAACGTTTTCTGTTACACAAGATACTGGATTTGAGGTATTTTTACATCCTAATTGTATTGCTAGAATTCTATTATCAGAAATAATAGATATTCCTTCTTCTTCTTCCTGTCCTCCATGAATTTGTTGGATTCAATGGTTGCTTTCTCCAATCTATTTGCCTTATTTATTCTAAGCCAAGGAATGATAATCTAGAAAAATTATTTTGCTTTTTGGTATGTGGATTTTGTGTTGTGTAACTGAAGAGCCCTCCCCCCCCCCCCAAACATTGTTACAGAATCAAAGTGATAGTTTAATACACAAACATAGTGTGGGAGGTTGAAAATTTTTAAAGGTTCATAGTGTGGATATATGAGTTCTTATGAATATCTAGGTTTTCTTTTTCAATTCTAATTAATCAAGTCGTATATGGTGCAATTTCCTTTATTTAATAATCAGGTGTTAGTTTTTACACATAATCGTATTTTTGTTCATTGTGGCTTGAACTTTTAAGAAGAGGAGGTAGGCTGCAACGTTGATAATCCTTCATGTTGGTGGGGCTTATGATGCAAATCATGTTCGATTGGTTAAGCAAATTTATTACATTGGCAATGGGTTCAATTTAGGAAAATTTTAGAATGCTACTGAAAAGTTATGTTCTTTTACAAACTACAAGGATCATTTGATGAATTTTTTTATTTTATATAAATATCATATGCGTATATTCTTCTTATTTATTTGTTTAATTTGATTTAGATAGAGTGACGAGAAAAGAAGGTAAAGAAAATAGTCAACGAGTTGAAGAGACTGATCATGCCACTTGCTCGAAGAAGAATATTCTCATCTTTTGTGATCTTTGTATTGAGCTTGTTGACAAAAGTAAGGGAAAGAATGGTGGGACAATATCTAAAAGGATATGTTGCAAAGACATAGTGCCGGAGTTTCAAAAGAAAACTAATTTGTCATGGTCTAGAGAGCAACTAAAGCACAAGTGTGATGGGTTGAAGGTTAAATGAGTTTTGTGGAAAAAGTCAAAACGAAAAGAAACTAGTTTAGGATGGGATCATGAAAAAGGGACTATTGTGACTAGTGATGGATGGTGATTAAAGAAGATTGAGGTTAGGCTTTTTTTTTTGTTTTTAAGTTACCTTAACAATTTTGATGGTATACTAATTAAAGAACTCAACCTAGTAACTTATATTCTTTTTTTGTTTTATTTTGTTTTACAGGAAGATGCCAAGCTTAAACAATTTCGACATAAAGGAATTGAGCCAGGCTTGAGAGTAAAATCGATAAACTATTTGGAGGCCATGTAGCCAGGGTGGCTGATGTAATTACCCTAAATATGGATTCCCTTCCTACTCCTATGGAAGAAGATGAAGATAGGTGTATATCCCTTCCCAACCTCATACTGAAAACACTATAAATCAACCTTTCAATTTTGAGAACAACGACACCAGCACTTTGGGCCCTAGGGTCAGTGCATGGCAAGATATATGGCATGACAACTCCCCTATATCTACTCCTCCACCTGTTTCTCAAGGGGTAGATGGAGGTGGAAACAGAAAAAGTAAAAGAAAATTAGAGAAGTGCAAAGACCAATGGTCCTAAAAGAATGGGGTCCACAGCCATGATGTGTGAGAAACTTGATGTTATGTTGGAAGTTTTCATTTTGGAGAAAAAGGAAAGGGAGGTTGAAAGAGAGGAAAGAAGAATTGAAAGACTTGAAAGAAGGGAAAACAGGCAAAGAAAGGAGATGAACAACAAAAATGCGAGTGGCGATGATGAAGCTCCTAGTGTTCCCGATGCATTAGCCAAGATATGTGTCTTGCCTCATTTCAATCCTATGCATCAGGTGTTTATCTTTGCCTGTGAATTGGTAGAAGATACACAATAAAGGATAATTTTATTTGGTTTGCCAAATGATGATTCAAGAGCTCAATGGCTAACTTACCTATATGAAAAGTAAGCCAAGAAATGAATGTGGTTGTGTCTTCAGGCTTCTAGTAGATTTAGTTATGAACTTGTTTTGATTAGTAGACTTGATTAATTATTTTGTATTCTTATAATCATTCTAGGCCTCATTTTGATTAGTAGACTTGGATTTATGATACTTGTAGGCCTAATTTTGCGAACTTCCAAGTTGTTGGAAGTACGATGGTGATATGGTTGTAGACCTTATTTTGTGAACTTTCACAAGTTAGAGGTGTGATGGTTGTAAGCTTGTTATCATTGTAGGGCCTAATTTTGTGAACTCATAAACTAGTTAGAATTATGATTCGAGTTATGTGCATATGTTTGCATGAAGCTTTTCTGAACTTAAAAATTACAGGCATGGATTACGAAGATATGCAATATATGGAATGCAATGGGGATAATATTGAACTTAATGATGATGGTAATAGCAGAAGTTATGATAGTAGTGAAGAGGGCATTAGTAGTGATGATGGGAGGCATGATGCTATGTTGGATGCAATGGCTTATTCACTTTGTCATTTTGTTGATTACTTTTTAAAACACATATATAATGAGCCTTGTATGACTTTGTATACGACTGGAGAAAAATGGATGAATGTATTACTATATGGTCATGAGAAACAGTGTTTTAACATGTTTAAAATGAATTAGTGCACTTTTCATCATTTATGTACGGATTTGGAAAATAAATATAGATTGCAACCTTCAAACATGATGCCAATTTTGGAGAAAGTGAGCTTATTTGTATATGTTCTTAGTAAAAGTGCGTCAAATAGAGATGCACAAGAGTGTTTCTAACATTCTAGTGAAATGATTAGTAGGGTTTTCAAAGAAGTTTGGATGCAATGGATGACTTTTGTAAGGATATGCACAAGAGTGTTTTCCACTGGAAATTGCAAATGATAATCGATATATGCCTGATTTTAAGGTAAGATTATGTTCTCTATCCATCTTTCTATTTGCATTGGATAATCTATGGCACTGATTTATAAATATTTTGTATTAGGATTGCATTGGAGTTTTGGATGGAACACATATTGTAGTTACCGTTCCTAAAGAAGACCAAATGCATTATAGATGGTGAAAAGGGATACCAACTATTAATGTGTTAACAGTATGTGATTTTGATTTACAATTCATATATGTCTTAACTGGTCAAGAGGGATCAGCACATAATTCATGCATCTTGGTATCTACAATGAATAATCCAAGACTCCAATTTCAATGGCACATCAAGGTAATATTTTAAATTTTTTTCCATTTTTTTCTTCAAGTATATAATCAAATTCATCTTAGTAACATTTTTAATTATTTCTAGACAAATATTATTTCGCAAATAAATGTTATCCAAATCAATAGGGAATCTTAATACCATATTCAAAGATAAGATATCATCGATCAGAGTTTCGTGGTGCAGTTCCTTGAGGTTATAAGAAAATCTTTAATTGATCTCATTCTTCTTTAAGAAGTTGCATCGAAAGGGCTTTTGGTGTTCCAAAGGCTCGCTGGAAAATATTGCGTCTATGCTTCGATATTCAATCAAATATCAAAATCGGGTCATATTGGCAACAATTGAGTTGCATAATTATATAAGAAGTACAGTTCATGATCCAGCTTTTAAAATCATAGATGAATATCTTGGTTTTATTCCTCCTGATTCATTCCCAGATATAGCTGACAATCCCGTAGAAGATAGTGGTGAAAATCAAGAGTGTAAGAAATGTCAACTATTCGTGGCGGCTGAACAGCATAAACTAATATAAATTAATATTTCTAACTTATTTCGTTGAGTGTTTCTTTTTCCTAGTTGAATATAATTTCAAACCGTTGATGCTTACGCTGTAGATAATTTAGTTGCCCCCTCCCCCCACGTCCTCTCCCCCTGTTATTTGGAATATGAGCTTTTAGTTGAGGTAGGTTATTTGTGATGTTTTAAATCATGTTTTATTTAAGTTAAATTCATTGAAGATCAAATCATTTGAAATCCATGCATATTTTAATTCAATAACAAAAATATAGATTTAGGTTCGTATAAATTCATTTCATAAAAAATGAGCAAATAACAATATAATAATAAAAGAGAACTATAAGATGTAGGCATCACATAAGTAGACACAAATTGGAAAGAAAAGAAAAGGAAAAAATAACTAATAAACACAAATTATTCAAACTAGTAAGAAAATAAAATTCCAAGGACGAAGTTCATTTGAACATAAGCCATAAAATTAACTCTTTTTTAAAACAAAATAAGATGATCAATTAATTTTAAAAAACATTTTCCATTCAAAAGTGTTTTATAAAAAGGGCAACAATGAAATTTTACTAAATATACCTTCCAGAAATAGCTAATTTTACAAAAAAATTCATCTAGAAAAAGCTAATTCAAACAGATAACATCTAGTTGGTATATCGTCCACCTGGTTGTACAAATGTAATTGTACAACCGAGCCCACAAATTGCCCCCACGTACAAAACATAAAGAAAACTGCTCGATTTCGGCTCACTAAAAATACCCTATATCTCACTAAAATATGCTGCTGTGCATCCAGTTTCGCTCACTAAAAATAATGTACAACTCACTAAAATATTTTAGTGAGCTCAGACACAGTTTTAGCGAGCTAATACGTACTTTTAGTGAGCAGACATACCGAAACTAATGTATCTTATGTACCCAAATTTCACTTAGTAAAAATACTATATAACTTATTAAATGTGCTATTGTACTAAAAAAGTGTTATTGTGAATCTGAAACTCAATAAACTATATCCTAGTTGTCTACATTTTTTTAGTGAGCCATGATATTTATTTATTGAGTTAGTATATCATACAACCGATTGTACAGAACCAATTGTTCAATCGAATTTCATCTTACTAAAAATGTATAGCTCACTGCAATATTTAGTGAGCTGATATGCAGTTTTAGTGAGCTAATACATACTTTTAGTGAGCGGATAGATCAAACCAATGCATCTTATGTATCCTAGCTTTCACTTAGTAAAATTACTATGTAACTTATTAAAATGTGCTATTGTATTAAAAAAAAGTGTTATTGTGCATCTGAAACTCACTAAACTATATTCTAGCTATCTATATTTTTTTAGTGAGCTATGGCATATATTTAGTGAGTTATAACATATATTTAGTGAGTTAGACTCTATTTAATTAATTTGCTAAATTTCTATTATACTCACAAAATATAATACAAACACCCTTTATAGCATAGTAAAAAATGATTGAGTTGTGACATAACCCAAGAACTTTACAATATTATTTGCTGGCTATCTATACTATTCTTTTTAGTGAGCTATGCTATTTATTTAGTGAGCTATGACAGATATTTGTTGAGCTATAAAATGTATTTTGTGACAAATATGATTTAGCGTTGAATACTAATCATTCATAATAAAAAATGAGTGAAGAAACAATTTTAGTTAGCACATATACTTTTTTGTTCATATTCTAAGGTATGAAATATTCGTCTTTTAGTGAGCTATGACTTATATTTAGTGAGTTATGACATACTTTTAG